>JACEFO010000523.1:0-56032 GCA_015342445.1 Digitaria exilis
TCACGTGGCCTTGGAATCTTTCTCGCCGGATTTTCAATAGGCAACTTGCAACCTTTTGTTTTACTTAATATGCTTTGCAGCAATGTACTGTAGGGTGCAGCTGAAGACATATCCATGTCATGGCCGATTAACATGGGAGACGAAAGGTCGGCACAATTGTAGACTTGCAGTTGCAGCAGCGAAGCTCCTGATCATAAGCTGGCCGCACCTTGTGATCCTCCCATGGACGCTGCCGCCGGGTGCCCGTCGAGGCCACTGCACGTCGTCATCTGCCCCTGGCTCGGGTTCGGCCACTTGCTCCCATACCTGGAGCTCGCCGAGCGGCTGGCGTCAAGAGGCCACCACGTGTCCTTCGTCTCCACACCGCGCAACCTCGCGCGCCTCCCACCTCGCCGTCACCACACGCCGGTGGTGCCATCGACTTCGTCACGCTTCCTCTCCCTCCAGTCGACGGGCTCCCCGACGGCGCCGAGTCCACCAACGACGTCCCCGGCGACAAGCTGGAGCATTTATGGGAGGCCTTCGATGGCCTTGCTGTGCCGTTTGGGGAGTACCTCGCCACCGCTTGCGCCGGCGACCCCACCATCCAGCAACAAACAGCCTGACTGGGTCCTCGCCGACACATTCAGCCACTGGGCCGCCACCGCCGCCCAATGAGCATGGCGTTCCATGCGCGATGCTCCAGCCGAGCGCGGCCATGATCGTCGCAGTCGCCTGCGAGGCGACCGAGGTCTCGGAGCTCACCGGCGCCACTGTCTACGAGGAGATGGCCGCCGTGGGAAAGCGGCCGGTGGCGATGCCTTGGTACGAGTGGGAGAGCAACTCGGCGTTCTTCGCCCCGCTCGGCGCGTCGGGTCTGTCCATCGCTCGGCGGTGCTCCATGGCCCTCGAGAAGAGCACGATCGCCGCCATTTGGAGCTGCCATGAGTGGGGAGCTCGAGGCATTCATGATGGCGGCGAACCTCCTTGGCAAGCCACTCGTCCCTCTCGGCCTCCTTCCACCGTCCCCCGACGGCGGTCGTGGCGCCGACGTGCATAGAGATGATGCCACCGTGCGGTGGCTAGATGCGCAGCCGGCCAAGTCGGTGGTCTACGTGGCGCTAGGGAGCGAGGTGCCCCTACCTGTGGAGCTCGTGCACGAGCTTGCTCACGGGCTGGAGCTCTCCGGGACACGCTTCCTGTGGGCTCTGAGGAAGCCGGCCGGTGTCCCGGACGACGACGTCCTCCCGGCTGGCTTCCGAGAGCGCACCCACAGCCATGGCCATGTTGCCATGGGATGGGTGCCTCAGGTTGCCATACTATTCCATGCTGCCATAGGCGCGTTCTTGACACACTGTGGCCGGAACTCGCTGATTGAAGGGATTATGTATGGGCACCCTCTGATCATGCTTCCGATCTTTGGCGACCAAGGGCCGAATGCGAGGCTCATGGCAGGAAGGAAGATAGGGTTGCTGGTGCCAAGGAACGAGGACGATGGATCTTTTGACCGCCGTGGCATCGAGAAAGCGGTCCAAGCCGTCATGGTGGAAGAGGATTCCAGGAAGGTCTTTGTTGCAAATGCCATGAAGATGCAAGAGATTGTAGCCAATAAGGAGCTTCATGAGGGTACATCGATGAATTTGTGCAGCAACTTAGATCTTACATCACTGATGGTAACTCCTCTACAGCTGCCTCACCTATTACAAGCTGAGACTTCAATTTTTCAGGGTTTATATATATTGTAGAGACTTTTAATCTTTGTTAGTGGTTATTGTACACTATACTCAAAAGTAATGTATCAAACAAACAATTGTTTCCTTCGGAGTACATGAAGACCTAGTAATGGTGCTTTGTCAATAACGAGTTGTATTTATATGTCATATTTAGTACAAGAAACATGACAATGAGACAAGGAGAAGAAGAAATCCCGCTTTTTATCAAATTAAATGGAGTTATTTTAGAATATATGCAAATCTGGCCTCCCACCTTTCTACAGCACAAAAAAAAACTGTTTAATGGGTCTATCTCCTTGTAAAGTGATTTAGATCTTGTATATGCGTCTTAGACTACTGTTAGATCTGGATCACTCCATCATTATCAAACTCATATTTCATTATGGATAAATCATGCAAACATATTTGTCATGGAGTTAGAACATTTTTATTTCAATTAATTAGGAACATTTAGAGGACATGTTCTAGTCATCATATTATATTTAGAATGTGCTATGTGATTCAATTTTTTTTACATAGGAACTTATTCCAAGATTTGTACATGAAGATGGAATAATTATATATCTTGTCTTTATATATATTGTCTTGTGGTTATTAATCATGGCCTTGCTCTTGTAGTGCATAATGACGTAGGGATTTTAATATCAGCAACAGATCTCGTGGAGCCTCGTGGTGTATTTGTTTTTACCCTCACCCTTTTTAATGATATCGCCTGACGCAGTGACGTCTGATGTTCTGGAGAAAATCTCGTTCGGTTCATTAGTCTGCCGTGATTGCCGATTATTTAATAATAACTTAACGTGGTTAGATTTCTGCCCTAGTTGAACGACTTTGAGCATATGTCAGAACATCCATTTTGATGATCCTGATTAGTTTACTTTCTCAAATGGTTCGGGAGAAAATGGAGCATCGTAAAAGCTAGACCCCTATTATTTTTCCCTCTCAATATGATTGCGTGAGGAAATTAGCTTGGTGCTGAACTTTTGATGATAATATGAATGGCGTGATGCATTCAAAGAAGGAAACACCGGATATTTTTAGTATGCTGTACTTAAAAAAAAAGTTTAGGAGCCGCTGAATCAACACAACACAGTTGTAGATTGCTAGAAACTAAGATCCACACAAATCACAATAATATTTTGGTTCACTAAATATGCAGGATCGACTATAACCACAAACGGGTTTTGCTAAGGTACACCCAAATGACTATAGACGGTAGGTCTAATGACATATTACCTCCTCAAGAGTAATTAATGTATTTAATTTTTATTGTATATATTTTAGATAATACAATAGGAAACATATCTTTCTATTAAATCTAGCTGCATGCATGAGCTTATATTGTATAGTTCTGTTTCCTTTTTCATCTCACGTGAATATGGCCACCATTCTGGTTAAAGAAAAATAGTAGGGACAAACATGTTTGACATGGATCTCTTTAAAAATAACGTGAGATTTGTTGAAATAAATGTGTTGCACGGTGAAACATATAATTATGTTCAAAATACAGCTAGATCGATCTAGGAGTAGTACACAAAATATAAAATGTTTCCCACGAAATAATGTTTTATTATGTTCAATTACATGTCATAACCTGCATATGGTTACACGCTAGTGTGTGTGCTACATTCATTTTTGGGAGACATGATCTTTACGTGTGTGTGTGACTGTACCATAACATGGCTTGATCCATATATTGCCCAAGATTAGAAGGAACATGGATAAAAAATGGTGTGTTGAAACAGATTGCAAGGAAGGATGTCGCCACTTCCTGCCTTTGGAAGGAAAGTAAGATATGGTGCATTATTTTTTTGTTTTCCCAATTATTTTAAGTATTTAGCTGTTTTATTTATTCTAATAATCAAGGGTTGTGATTTATTTGCGCTATTACCTATTAGGAGGTAACTGGAGTACCTTAGCACAACCCAACCACAAACGCTACAATAATCCAGAACTACAAATAGTGAAAATATACAGTACAACAGTGGCCGTGTGAATGCAAATTTTACTACAACTTCAAGACACAAATAAAGGGAGAAAAAATGTTAAAGCATCAAGGCATGCCCGGACCCGGTGGAGTGGGACTAGTCTCCATGACTTCTTCAATGCCTTCACCACCAACCTCAAGATCACTGCCATTGCCGTGAGGCGGCTGAGCGGCCCTCGGAGCAGAAGCTAAAGTCTGCTGAACCTGAGTGGTACGAGTAGGAGCCACGGCTGCCACACCATTGTTGTGCTGATATGATCCAGGAGGACTGATCCTTGATGTGGTGTTCTCCTGCCACAGTTCGCTTTTTTCGATGCCACAGTGGTAAAAGAGTGCCCAAATGAGGGTTATGAACTCGCCTCCGGACTCGAGGTACTTAACGTGTGCTTGCGCATTGGAGCTTGGAGCAATTGCACCTCTCTGCACTAAATTTATGCTCAGTTTTCTATCCTCGAAGTCTTGTATAGTGAGGGTTCCTCCTGTGCTACAGCGAGGAGCTTCTCATACATGCTCTGCAATGAGCCAGAGTCATTGAGGATTTCACGAGTATGTGAAACAGTCTTTTGTAAGATCAGCTTGGGCACCAGAATGGTGTCAGGCAGCAGATCTGGCTCGGCGACACTAAGGTACGCACAGCACCGAGACAAGCTATTGGCTAATGGCTACCATGTAGTGAGATCTGAGATCACCATCAATAGACTTCTCATCCATAACAAGCTCTTGTTTGCTCAAGTCCATGCCACAGTATTGGGCAAGCTTCATTTCACAGAGGCTGGTTGCAATGTGCCATACAAGAATGACTTGGGAACATGTTGGTAGCTGAAAACATTCATACCAGTGCTGATTTGGCTGCTGGACAGTGGCGCCAAGTGATGTGAGGTCTATTGGCAGATAATGGCCCTCGAAGTTTTTGGAACGGAGACCACAGAGTGCTTCGAAAACTTTTGCCCTCACCATCTCCGGAACCTTGATAGTATTGCTGAGTTTTGTGCAGTCACCCTTACTTGCAACAACTCCCATGCTAAGTTTGTGCATCAGTTTCCTCTTCCACGGGCTGCAGTTGAATGATTGAAATAAGATGTACTAGCCTGTCCCAGTTCGAAGACATGGTTTTTGATGACTGTTAAAGAAATTTCTTCCCCAAGAAAAAATCAAGTGCCTAAACATTTTCCTGACACTCACATGCTTGCATATACACAGCAGCGTTGTCCAGACGTGGCTTTCGAAACCGATCCCGCATGTAGTGTTGCTCCTTCCACCCTACATCTGAGAAGTTGAGACAATGCGACAGCCAGGCACAGATCCTTCATGTTGTTCCCCTGTTTGTTGATGCAGCGTAGTACTATTGGGCTATCATACCTCCAAACCTTGTCCAAGGTAACGAGTCACGAGTGAACTCAAGTTGTATAAGCTTTGGCCAGTCTTGTTATTTCTCTATGCCTGTCCATACACCAAGTATGTGTATCCTTCCATTGTTTCAGGGTTGCACCTATCAGGTATAACAGCATCCATGTACTCCTGAAGAAGTTCTGAACTCTGGCCAAAGGAACTCAAAATTCTGTTGAGGCTCTTAAGGACCAGGGAACTCCAAAATATCCAGAATGGGGTGCTCCACGAGCCATGTGTAACATTCATGTACGCCACGGCCAAAAGCTTCAGCATGTTTCTCAACTCAGCATATGTTCCATACCTCGAGAGGGTGTTGAAGGTATAACGGTAACCGACCAGGGCAAGGGCCAAAACTGGGAACGCCTGATTTTTTGAAGATGTGGCTTGCATGGCCCCCAGAACGTACGCTAGTATCGAATCAGATAAAACATCAATGAGATTCAAGATGGATGCCCTGTCAGATTTGGGAGAGCACAAGATCAAGTACATCGATCACGAAGAGGAGCCCAACCAAGAACCAGATGCGAAACAATATGTAGGCATCCTTGTTCCAATTGATGATCAAGTTTGTGATCAGAGAGTGAATGTCTGCCATTTCCTCGCGACTCTGCGTCTATTCTTGTGTAATCTGGATCAAACACATAGCAATGAAACCATATGTTAATAAGGATATCACTATAAAGCCTTGTTGGACCATTGTAGACAAATTGAAACATTAGTGATGAGCTTGCTATATATTAGCACTATAAGTCAATAACTAACTAGTCCATCAACTTGTACTGTTCACGGACAAATAATTTACTGAATACTTGAAATTCAGCATTACCCCTGTTTTCATGTTTTTCTTCATTACAAATTCATAGCTATAATTGTAGGATCGATCGATAGCTTATCAAATTTGCCTCTCTTTCTCTCATTTGTTTATATTCTAACACTATATTTGGTATTGGTAGCACATGGGCATATTTGGTAATTTTTTGTAAAGAAAATAAAAACAAATATAATAATTAAATTATTCATATGTTACCTCAGAGTAATAGATCATATTTTTCGATAATCTAACTAAAAATCAACCCTCTATATTCATCTCAGAGCACTGTAACAATAAACTTAGATTTTCTACAATAGGATGCAACCGGTTTGTGCTACCAACCAGGATTACCTCTAGGACAACACACAAGAGAACATAGCACTCTAGCTCGTTCTGCAGAAGTATGGATGTTGGTGAATAATTGCAGTAGAACAAAGTTAGCAATTTGTACCTGGCCAGAATCGATCAATAGCTGAGCTGCAGTAGATGACTTGTGACCGCTGTTTCCATCACTCCTGCCTGATGTTATGGAGAGACGATCAATGTCAATGGATGGAAATATTTCTAGCAGTTGGAGCTTGTACACTTAATAGTGCCAACTCCCTCCCATGGTATAACTAGAATTTTGACCAGAGTAGGTGGAAACCAGGGAAAGCACACGAAAAGTAGTCCATAAAACATGTGTGGAAATCTCTTGGTGGAAGTATAAGCACCGATGATGATCGAGATGCAAAGGCCAATCCAAAAGGCAGGAATAGCAGAGTTATATTATTACCATGTTACTAATTCTTGCCAACATTATATAGAACCAAGAGCACTAACAACCAGTGACTGAGTAAACGCACGGCTCAGCTTTATTTTCTCTTTCGCCCGAAAGAGGAGACCTTTGTTGACTAGTAGTAATATAAAGCCCATTCCTCACAAAATTAATTACCAAAAGACAGCTCCACACATTCATTACATCATATCATGATTCATTGGGCCGTTGGTGGTCAATAAAGCCTAATAGAGTCATTACTTATCTGGTTGAAAAACAGAGTCATTACTTAATAATGTGGTCAGGCCTAATAAATCAGATACGTCACGTCATAGTAGTTGCTTTTTAGATGAGTTTACTTCAAATAAAGGATGATCGGCGCCCAACGATTACAAGTATTTGTGGGGCCGCGAAATAAACCAAAGTTTTGTGAACTCAAACTGTCATCCCGGAAATCGTTGATCAATCAAATGGTTCAAACTTCACAATTTAAATTCAATTTTAGAAATTTTAAAAAAACTTAGGAAGAAGCATGCTATATATAGATGATCACAAGTTACGCTAAGATACGCCACTGTCTACATTCGAGAATTCAACCTGCAAATATTTCTTTGCCAAAATGAAGCTCCGTTACATCACTCTTTGGATGCAGTACTTGGATTTCCCTTTTTGGGTGAGCTATGGTTAAGTATGTTTCTCTTTTTCTCGTGGGTTGGTGTGGGTTTGGCTAAAGGGTGACTCTACTTTTTTATTTTTTTAAAAAAAGATAAAGCTTCGGCATCATCGGTCGTTGGAGGAATGACGACGACGGTGATGCACAGAGGAGATGGCCCCTCTGAGCCTAATCTCAATCGGGGTGATTGAGAGTTCTTTTTGTTTGATATGATTTTCAACCTCTAGACACTGTCTAGAACCTTGACGAGCTCAGATGCAACCTTTGAGCTGCAAGTTCAGATGCAACCTTGATATGATTTCATTTTGTATGATATGATTTTTTTTTGTTTCCTTTAGACAAGGATGATGGCAGATGAGTGCACAAAACTTGTCACCATCGTCTTTGTACTGGGGGTTAAGATAAGAGCTTCACTTAGACCCAACGAGGGTTGGTGGAGGTGGCTAAAGGACACAACTTTCTGAGCTGCAATCTGAAATAAAAAGGTGTTACAAGCCTTGGAATTTTTCTCGACGGATTTATAAAATTCTGCTTGGCAGCGATCTAGAGGTGCAGCTGCAAACAGATCCATGTCAGCGCCAATTAACATGCCGACAAGCTCAGACCTCAAAATGAGACGAAAGGTAGGCACCACACCATTGCAGTTGCAGCAGCCAAGCTCCAGATACTAGGCTGCTCCCGTGCCCTGTGATCCCCAACATGGAAGTCGCCGCTGCCGCCGTGTCCTCGTCACCGTCGCCGTCGCCGTCGCGGCCGCTGCGCTTGGTGCTCTGCCCATGGCTGGCGTTCGGCCACATCCTCCCCTACTTGGAGTTCGCCGAGCGCCTAGCATCCCAGGGCCACCACGTGTCACACCCCGAAATTTGGGATTTCGGGATGTGAATGGATAGAACAATTAAATAAATGATTTTCATGAATTATTAAAATTTTTCCAACATTTGTTTAATTATCAATTTTAGTGTAGGAAAATAATCCACTTTCTAAATAAAATAAATATGCTTTATTTTATTTATTAAAACTTTTTCAACATTTATCTTAATAAGTGTAGGAAAAACAATCATTTTCCTAAATCAAATAAAAATGCTTTGTGTTGCCTTAATTGAAATGTTGCATTCGTGTCGTTGAATCTCATCTTTCTTGAGTGTGAAGTTTTCAAAATGCGCTTAGACGTCGATCAACCCTTCCGGAGAATTTCCTAGATTTTCTGGGAATTAATTCTCTTTTCCTAAAGTCAAATCCATTTATTGGAAGACTTTAAAATCTCTTTCATGAGCTCCAAATATTTTATTTCGGTTCAAAGTCTCCAACTCTATCTCTGGAATTTTTCCTAGGATTTTTGGAGGTTTTGGAATATTTTCTAGGGTTTAAATACATTTTCTGGGATTTCCTAGAATTGTTTTTGAACTAGAAATGTTTTCCCGAAATAAAACTTAATCTCCTCTCCTTTTCTCCTTCTTGGGCCGAATCCATCCGCAGCCCGTTCTCTGTCGCCGGCCCAGCTCTCTCGCGTCTCCTCTCTCCTTCTTCTCCAGCGCGGCCCAGCTCTCTTTCCCGGCCCAGCTTCCAGCCGTCGCCTTCTTCCTCCCTCTCTCTCTGTCGCGTGGGCCCCGCTGTCAGGCCTCCTTCTTCCTCCTCGCGTCGCGACCGAGCAGGACTCTGCTCGAGTCCGAGCTCGAGTCCAGCTCCGCGCCGCCGTCCTTCTCCGTGTCGCGCACGCCAAGGTTAGTTCGCAAGCCCCCTATAAAACCCGAGCCTCCTCGCCGTAGCACCTCGCCCTCGCCTTGCCCCTCCTCTTTCTTCTCCGCTTTGCGCCGCCGCCGGAGCAGAGCCGCGGCCGCCAGCCGTTCTTCCGATTCGTCGCAAGGCGAGACCGAGGAAGAAAATGAAGACCATCACGAGCTTCGCGGAGACGAGACGAACCCAATTAGCCGGTTCATGTCGCCCTTCCGCCATCGGGGGAGCTTCACCACGTGAGACCCAGATCGGCGCCGCCACGACTCCGATTCCGGCCACCTCGCCGTGTCTCCAGCCCCGGTGAGCACATCCCCGAGAACCCCCTCGTTGTCCTCTTCGTTTTCCCCCGCTTATCCGTAGCCCTAGGTCGTCGGGTCGCCGGCGAGCTTTGCGCCAAGAGCCGCCGTCGCCATGGCTCGCCGCGAGAGGTCCCCGTTGCTCAAACCTAGCTTAGAAGTGCCAAAACGGGTTTCCCATAGTCCCAGCTAGCTCCCGGACCTAGAATCACTCGAAACCGAGCTTCCTAGCCCCGGATTTGCCGAGCTCCGGCGATGTTCCGGTGTTACGCCGCCGCGCGCCGCGGATTCCGGCGAGCCGATCCGCCCTTTTGTTTCCGGCCGTCCGATCTGGATCCGACGGTCCGTATTAGATCGAGTTGAGTCAGCTCTAGGTCAACCGAGCCGCCGTGGTGCTTTTGCATAAAAGTCCCTAGGTTTTCTAGAAATAAACCCGCAGTCCACGTTAGTTCAAAAGTAATTCCGTTTAGGTCCTTTTCTTTTCGGTTTAACCCCTGAAGTTCGGTAGATTTAAACCCGCCGTCCTTGGTTGATAGTTTTACGCGTTAGTCCTCGTGTTTTGATACGTAATTATGTTTTAGCCCTCGGTTTCTTCTGTTTAGACCCCGGTTAGTTTAGTTTCTTCGCAGTTAAGCCCCTGAACCTTGTTTTATCCCTAGTTTTCACGTTTTAACTCCGTCTAACCTCGTTTTTGTTGCGTTAATCTTCTAAAAGCGTAGACTTTAGTTTTAATAGTGTTGTTTACCAAGTTTCACGTTTTGGAAATAAATAAAATAATAACTTGTTTTATATTTGTCGTATGTTTTACAAATTGCATAAAATCTAATTAGAGCTCCAATTTCATTTATTTAAAATATTAATTTGCTTAATCATAATTTAACTATCTTTTCGAACTAAAAGCAAATCATAGTTCTACTTTCATATTTTAAAGTCAAAGTTAATTTGATTAGTTCTTGTTACACTGGTTTTCTAAATTAAAGCTAACTAGACTTCTACCTTCATGCTTTATTATAAAAGATTAATTTGTTTAATCATTATTAAACTACTGTTTTATAATTAAAATATGGTTAGAAGTAATGTCTCCTTGTTTTATAAGCAAATATTTTAATTTGAATAATGTTTATTTCATATGCTTTTACAAATAAAATCTAATTATCTCATATTTTGGTTTCCATAAACTAATAATTAATTTTCCTAACTGAATTTAACTAGTTTTTATATTAAAATTTAATTAGAGTTCAACCTTCATGTTTTATGATAAAAGTTAATTTGATTAATCATTATTAAACCATCTTTTTATAATTAAAATATGGTAAGACTTATATCTTGTCTTTTCATAAACAAATGATGTTAACATGATTAATAATTATTGAATCAATCTTTTATAATTAAAATATGGCTAGTGCTTTACCCGTTGTGTCATAAAGTAAACATGCTAATTTGATTAATAATTACTGAACTCTCTTTTCTAATTAAAATCTGATTAGAGTTATGTTCCATGGTTTCATAAACAAATATGTTGATCTGGTTCATGATTATTTCATATGTTTTCTAAATAAAAGCTAAGTTAGCTAATATAGTGGTTTTCATAAACAATTAATTTGCTTAATGCTCAATAATGAATCTAGTTTTCTAAATAAAACTTGATTAGGTTCATGCATCAGTTTTTGTGAATAAATGTGAACTTGTTTAATATCTATATCTACTTCATTAGTTTTCTAATTAAAAGCTATATAAGATTATACCTCGGTTTTCATAATCTAATTTAATATGGTAATAAACATTCATCTTGGTTTTATGAATATAAAAGCTACATAGGTTATATCCGAGCTTTTATAATCACATGTTAACTTGATTAACAACTATTGAATTAGTTTTCATAATTAAAATCTGATTAGGTGTAACCACCGGTTTTGTGCAGTCTAAATTAATATGGTTAATTCACAACTTGAATAAGTTTTTAATATTAACTTGTTTAGTTCAACACGATATATTAAGTTATTCGTCTAGATGTTTTCTCATGTTTTATTGCAAATTAAAATATTTAATTGGTATAATTATTATATAAATATTTGCAAATAAAATTTATTAGGCTTTAACCCGTCTTTTCATATCAAAGTATAATTTGAATTAATTTAAATACCGAATATTTCCCTGGAGTATTCGTTATATATCTTTTCATAATTAAAATCAATAAAGCTTATAGTGTTCTCTTTCTTTTTATAATATAAATCTTCCGTTAGTTATACCTTTCCAACCGTTGTTCCGTTTTCAACGTTTGTTGTGCCCTTGCGATCGTAGTAGCGAGCCCTATCGTTTAGTGCGTTCTTTTAAAGCTTTTTTCTTTTGATTGGTGTATTGTTCTTAGTTGTATCTATTTCTTTGCTTGCATGTTTGTGCTTGTGCTCGATGATTGCTACGATTAGAGGAGCATCGTTCCGAAGCTGTCAAGAACGAGAGTTGAAGACTGAGCAATGGTATTCTTTTGCGGAAAGGCAAGTGTCCCTAACCATCCTTCTACCTATGCTTTATGAGATCATATGTGTTAATTGGAAACCATGGAGAACCACCCAGGATTAACCGTACAACCACAATACTATATGGCTCTGGTCTTGGCTAATTAATTAGAAACTTTGGTTAGGAATGATCTTACCGAAAGGGCATGGGGGGTGGCGGTTGACGGTGTATAGCCCGGTTCTCTCGGGAAGTGGGCTTGGCTAAGACACTGTACCCGTTAGGGAGGGTTATGCCTGCTTCCGATCCGGAAACCTTAGCGGATTGTTTCTAACTGGGGAATCTTTGTAAAGGCCTCGTAGCGTCCCTATGCAATCACACCTCGGAAGTGTGGTATGTGCCTGTGTGGTGCAGCATGGTTGGGTTTAAAGTTCTTCGGAGCTTTTACGCGAATTGTGGTGAAAGTGTACAACCTCTGCAGAGTGTAAAACTGTTATAACAGCCGTGTTCGCGGTCATGAACGGCCTGGACCCTTACATGATTAAATTATCGAAAGTTAATATTAATTAAATCGTTCCGGTTATTTCGGTGGCCTTGCTGAGTACCAACCATAAGTGTACTCATCCTTGCTCATTGCTGCTCAGTATTCATAAGGTGTGAGAAGTTGTTGAAGGTGATGCTAGGCGTACGCAACCCCAGTCAACAGTTCCCTGTGGTGAAGAGTTCAAGATTCCGCTGCTAGAAAACGTTTGTATTGTCTTTATTTTATTATTTCCGCTGTAACTTTTTGTTCTGTTTATTCATGGGGTCTATCATATGTGTGGAATCCTGGCACACATATGAGATGCATCTGGTTTTCTTCTTTCTAAAACCAGGTGTTGACACCACGTGTCCTTCGTCTCCACGCCGCGCAACCTCGCGCGCCTCCCACCTCGCTGGCACACCGCTGGCACCATCGACCTTGTCTCCCTCCCTCTCCCTCCCGTCGACGGCCTCCCCGACGGCGCTGAGTCCACCAACGACGTCCCCGGCGACAAGCTCCAGCCCCTCTTCGAGGCCTTCAACGGCCTCGCCACTCCATTCTCCGACTACCTCGCCGCTGCCGCCGCCGACAAACCGGACTGGGTCATCGCCGACACGTTGACCCACTGGGCCGCCACCATGGCCATGGAGCACAAGATCCCCTGCGTGATGCTTCAGTCAAGCGCGGCAGCGATCGTGGCCATCGGCGGCGGGGTGGCGGAGCGCGCCGGAGCCACCGTGTATGAGCAGCTGCTCGCAGTGGAAGAACGGCCAGAATCCATGGCTCCCTACGAGTGGGAGAGGATGATGAAGCTCCTCGCCCCCTTTGGCACGGAGGGTATGTCCATCCTCAAGCGCGCCTCCTTGACGCTCCAGAAGTGCACGATCACAGCCGTGCGGAGCTGCTGAGTGGGAGCTCGACGCGTTCACGACGGCGGCGAAGCTCCTCGGCAAGCCGCTCATCCCTCTCGGCCTCCTGCCACCGTCGGCCGACGGTGGCCGTGGTGCTGACATGCATAGAGATGATGCCACGGTGCGGTGGTTGGACGCACAGCCAGCCAAGTCGGTCGTCTACGTGGCACTGGGGAGTGAGGTGCCACTGTCGGTCGAGCTGGTGCATGAGCTGGCTCTTGGGTTGGAGCTCTCCAAGGTAAGGTTTCTTTGGGCTCTGAGGAAGCCCAGAGGCGTCGCCAACGACGACGATGTCCTCCCACCTGGCTTCGAAGAGCGCACCCATGGCGGAGGCCATGGGATGGTCACCATGGGGTGGGTTCCTCAAGTCGCCATACTCGCACATGGTGCTGTAGGCGCATTCTTGACGCACTGTGGCAGGAGCTCACTCATTGAAGGACTTCTATATGGGCATCCTCTGATAATGCTACCAATCGCCACCGACCAAGGGCCTAATGCGCGATTCATGGAGAGGAGGAAGATTGGGTTGCAGGTGCCAAGGGATGGGAATGATGGGTCCTTTGATCGCCATGGCATTGCGAGCACGGTCCGTGTCGTCATGGTAGAGGAAGATGCCAGGAAGGCCTTTGTAGAAAATGCCCTGAAGATGCAAGAGGTTGTAGCTGATAAGGAGCTCCACGAGAGGTACATCGATGATTTTGTGGAGAAACTTAGATCTTACAGTACTGTTGGTAGTAGCTCCTCTAATGCTACTTCGACCCCTGACATCCATGAGGATTAGTTGTGCTGGGCTTTGTGTACTTTTTAGAACTTCACATCTATCTTCTTCTAATGGTTTATATTTCTTCTCACATGCTTCGAATAAGGGGATTGATTCCCATGCCTGTCTATCAAAATTGGTGCAAATAAATTACGAGCGTGGACTATTCCTTATGGACACATTAGCTACCAGCACGAGGTTTCTTATCTGTCATTGTGGTGAGTGCTGACTCATCTGTATGCAGTACGCACCTGTCGGTTGTTGGCTTGTTGCTTGTTAGACCATGTGGCCTTGGAAACTTTGTCTCAGGATTTCAATAGGCAACTTGCAACTTTTTTTTTCAATTATTAATTTCTGCTTGGCAGGAATCTAGAGGTGCGCGGCTGCAGACAAATCCAAGTCGCGCCAATTAACATGCAGCTGCAGACAAATCAATGCTGCTCCAATTAACGTAGCGGCGAGATCAGAGGAGACGACGGTGGGCAGCACCATGGACGCTGCCGCCGCAGGGTCATCGTCGCCGTCATCCCCGTCGCGGCCGCTGCGCTTGGTCCTCTGTCCATGGCTAGCGTTCGGCCACATGCTCCCGTACCTGGAGCTGGCCGAGCGGCTGGCGTCACGCGGCCACCACGTGTCCTTCGTCTCCACGCCGCGCAACCTCGCGCGCCTCCCGCCACTCCGCCGCCACGCCGGCGGCGGCGTGGTCGACCTCGTCGCTCTCCCGCTCCCGCGCGTCGATGGCCTCCCCGACGGTGCCGAGTCCACCAACGACGTCCCCAGCGACCGCCGCGAGCCCCTATGGGAGGCCTTCGATGGCCTCGCCGTGCCGTTCGCCGAGTTCCTCGCCGTTGCCTGCGCCGGTGATGGCCCCAACAACGAGCGCCCCGACTGGGTGATCGCCGACACGCTCAGCCACTGGGGCCCCGCCGCTGCCCGTGAGCACGGGATCCCGAGCGTGATGATCCTGAACGCGTCCATGGTCGCCGCCTTGGGCTGCGGCACACGGGATCATGGCGAGCTCGCTGCCACCTCCGTGTTCGAGCAGCCGGCCGCTCTAGGATGTGGCAGAGGACCGGCACCAGCAGGGATGTTGCGGTACGAGTGGGAGGGCTTAGCACCTATGTTCGTCGCCAGCGGCACATCGGGCATGTCGGTTGCTCGGCGCTCCACCTTGACGTTCGAGCAGAGCGTGATCATCGCCACACGGACATGCCAGGAGTGGGAGCCCGAGGCATTCCTATTGGCAGCGAGGCTCCTCGGCAAGCCGCTTGTCCCGCTTGGTCTGTGTCCTCCGTCGACTGACGGTGGACGTGGCCCCGGCATGCACAGAGACGATGCCACGGTGCGGTGGCTCGATGCGCAGCCGGCCAAGTCGGTTGTTTACGTGGCATTAGGGAGTGAGGTGCCATTGTCGGTCGAGATGGTGCATGAACTGGCTCTTGGGCTAGAGCTCTCTGAGGTAAGATTTCTCTGGGCATTGAGGAAGCCCGGAGGCATCGTCAATGACGACAATGTCCTCCCACCTGGCTTCGAAGAGCGCACCCATGGCGGAGGCCATGGGCTGGTCACCATGGGGTGGGTTCCACAAGTGACCATACTCTCACACAGCGCTGTAGGCGCATTCTTGACGCACTGTGGCAGGAGCTCACTTATGGAAGGGCTTCTATATGGGCATCCTCTGATAATGCTGCCGATCGCCACCGACCAAGGGCCCAATGCGCGACACATGGAGGGGAGGAAGGTTGGGTTGCAGGTGCCAAGGAATGAGAATGATGGGTCCTTTGATCGTCATGGAATTGCGAGCACAGTCCGAGCCGTCATGGTAAAGGAAGATGCCAGGAGGGTCTTTGTGGCGAATGCTCTCAAGATGCAAGAGGTTGTAGCTGATACGGAGCTCCACGAGAGGTACATTGATGAATTTGTGCTGAAGCTACGATCTTACAGTACTATTGACAACAGCTCCTCTAATGTTACCCCACACATCGATCCATGAGACTTTGTGTATTTTGTAGAAATTTTAAACTTTTCTCAGGGTTGTTGCCCATACACTAGATGCAAACTCAGCTTGTATGAATTGTTAAACTTTGTTTAGTTTTTCTTAGTTTTTTTAACCTTTTATTGAATAAAGAATTGCACTGTTAGTGATGGTCACATTAAGAAATTATAAATGTCATTTTCGGGTCAAGGATATCATCACATACGGTTTGTTACCATGCTCAAGATACAAAGGATAAGGCACCCCTATCTGTATAAAAAAAACACCTCTAACTCGCGAAAATCGCTGTTAGTGATGGTCACAGTAAACAATATATTCATGTCAATATAGGCACTTCTGGTTGTGTAGCCATTGAATTGGCTACGAAGCTGCTACCACATGTTCTTAAGCAATCGGGAGTGATGTGTCGGTTGCAATGCTCTGTTTTAAGTCATGAATATATCAGTAATATCTTATCCAAGCGACACAAAAATAGTACAAATAATTATTCAAATGTTCACAAAATACATGGAAGCAGTAGCTTAGAGACACCACACAGCCACATAACACTTTGTGGACCAAACGTAGAAGGAAAAGGCACTACTGAATTGATGGTGAAGGGATGGCATCTTGGACCTCCAAGATACTCTTGGTCCTCTATGTAGTAAAAGTATAAGCTGTGAATATACCGCCCACATTTACTATTTCAGATAAGGATCCAAGTACTGGAGCGTTTGTGTCAGGGAAAACCGTCATCCCTTTGAGGGACGACACCGTGCCATCCCTCGCAACGTCAATAGGGTAGCTGAGCAGGTGCCCATGGAGCTCCGACACTGTATTGCTGGTGTAGAGCTGCCAGTAATTGTTAGCCATTGTGTTCACCTTCTGGATGCAATTCCTGCTTCCAGGATCTTCGAACTCGGGCTTCAGCTCAGCAAGGTGCTCGAACCACAGTGACTTCCGAAGGCCATGGATCTGCCCTCTAGCACTATGACCTTTGGTGTTGAGGTGGAACGGCTGATACGCGCCCATGGCGATTTCTGTGTCCCTTCCTCCATCCATGGATCGCTGGTTGATGTTGGCCGAACCAATAATGATATATTCATCGTCCACTAGAACAAGAAAAAATGGTTATGTTAAATGAGTTTCTACTTGAAATTTGACTAAGATTTATTTGTGCATGAAACTAAATTTTGACATGTTGCTCTAACTCTGCTATAAGAAATACTAAAAAAATGCATTTGCTAGAAGTTATTATGCAAATAAGCTGTCACACGACGCTTTGAAATGAAATGTTTTGGCATGCACATACCTATCATGAGTTTGGAGTGAACGTAGACCATGGATCGCCGTGCCTGCTGGGCTCGATAGTAATCAGTCCCCTTTGTTGGGTGATCTCTAGGTTCATATTCAGGACGCACCGTTGGTGAGGGAGTTTGCTTCAGCTCCCTATTACCCAAGCAGAAAAAGGAGAGGTAATCCTTTGGGTCTGCATTGCTGCTCTTTGCCTTGAGTGCAGTGGCAATGTCATCGTACATCATCTCCATCGTCTTCCTTTGCCAATGCAGCATAGCCTGCACTTTCCAATCTGAAGGATCACCTTCCGGCCACATTGGGACAACAATGTAGACCGCGAAAGGCTCACCGGCTTTGATCTTGCTCACGATCTTTAGCGAGATCTCTTTAGGGACTAGTTGCAATGCTCCGATGTTCTGCGGTGTTATGCTGTCAGGTTTCCATCCAAATGAGCTGCCAAAAAAGTACTGGTTCTCAATATAGATGAAGTTCTTGGCACGCCGTATTGCGTGGATGTAGGCGTCTTGGATGCTCCTATCGACGAGGTGGTCCTTGCCATTGACAACTCCTGATAGAGCTGCGTCCGCTGGGGTTTTGGGGAAGCTGTCGCAGGCGCTAGTGTCGGTGGACCTAAAGACTTGCACATTCCATGTCTCATGGTCACCATTAGGCAGCACCGGCGATGACTGTGGCATGACCACATCTTCCATACCGTTAAGATCGACGAGGACGTCCTTTTGGTTTTTCCATGGCCACAAGGCATTGTGGATCAAGTCATCCGTGCCACCTTGCTTCCTCCACCTCTGCTCGAAGTTGCGCAGCACGTCCCACGCGGCGGGGCCTTCGATCTTGCAGTGGATATCATGCCATGGCTCCCTAGGTCCACCCTTGCTGATGGTCGCGCCATTGATGTTTCCCTGGTAGAAATCACTGCTGTGCGCCGTGTCCAGCGTTCTGAACAGGGAGTGTTCTTGATTGTCGTAGCGGGCATTGGTGAGGTCGAGCCCGCCGACGAAGCTGACGATGCGGCGGTGGGCCCCATCCTTCACGTCGACGACGACGGACTTCTGGTGGTGGCTATACCCCCACACCTTGAGGCCTTGGACAACATTGTCTGTGGGGTCTTGGATTCTTGGACAGGGGACGCAGTGCACCCCACTGTCCCTGAAGTAGTGGAAAGTATTGGCATCTTTGGTGCCCAAGCCTTGAGTGAGGCCAAGGTTCAGCAGAGTGGTGGGGTCATCCCACACCAGCATCAGCACATGGACGCCCTCCTTCGCCTTGCGCTTCAGTAGCTCGCCGAGGGTGGTCCCACCGCCCGGGTGGGACCGCTTCTCGTCCCGCACGAGTGTTATCTCGGCGTACACCGACCAGCCAGTGATGTACACCAGGCGCTCCGCGCCATCGATGGCGTCGTAGATGTCCTCCCAGCACCGCCGCGGCTCGTATGGCTGACCGCCATCGAGCTGGACACTGGGCTCGAACGTGTCAAGCACATGTGCGTCCTGGTACAGGGTGACCCGGCAACCTTCCCGCTGCTTGAAGAAGGTCTTGGGCACACCGACGAACTGCGCGGTGCCGATGCCGCTGCCCCATTGGGGATCGTCGGCGACGTCGGTGAACCGCACCTGCACATGGATCTTTGGGCTGTTCGGGAGTGGTCTCTTCCCCTCGCCGAGGAGGTTCAGCCACCTATCGACCAGCTGACCTTTTGGATTGAGGAGGTCCTGGACAGGGACATGGGCGTAGGCCACGACCGGTTCCACGATGCCAACGGGCATCTGTACTGTGACGGAGAAGATGACCTCCGAGGCGACATGAGCGGTGTAGACGTGGAATGACTCGTTCCACTTTGGGTGCCCGTAGTTCTGGTCGATGACTCGAGTCCGGCCTACACGCACCCGGTCGAGGTTGACCGTTGCAAACAGCTGGGCCCCTGTGCGTTGTCCCTCAAAATGTGGCAGGAGCCCCTCCAAAAACTGCACTCACAACAGACCCATACCAGATTCAGGAATACTCTCAAACTATCCATGAGCTATATTAAAAATTATTTAATCGCAGGCAGGTGCTACAACTCACTAAAAGAATCAAGTTTTTACTATTTTTGCGGGTCACTAAAAGAAGGATTTGATTTTGAGATATAAACCCCTATACAGAAGAAATAAGATTTGATTATGAGTTCACTGATCTATCCTCCTCAATCCGTGTGCGAGCATGTTCTAGCTAGCAGTGTTTCAGAAAATATATAAATAATATAACTCTGTGAGGTACTTATTATGATTCAATAAGTGACTGAATATATTTTGATTGCACTTCTTTAATACTCTTATTTTCCTCACTCACCATGTCTGTTATATGTAGGGGATCGATGAATGATATAATATTTTCTACTTAAGACCTGGTTGTTTATTGGCTCCTCCGATTAGATTTGCATTTATACTAACAACAACAAGAAGAATCAAAAGCTACAGTAGGATCTGATTTTTATTACACAATTGTTAAACAGAAAATTGCACCCAAAACCAAAAGCAACCAAAATTCATGCTAAACTTGTTGTAGTTCCAATACAAACTAAAAATTCAGGTTGTCAACTAAGTGAAAACAAATCCCTACTGATATGAAACAAAAGGAGTTCCTGGTATGTGTAAATGAACTATAGGACTTCTTATAATGTGTGAGGTAAAATATTTCTAACTTGGCTAGTTTTTAGCTTAGAAAAAATTAAATATTCATAGAGGTCGAAGGCAGAACCATTACACTAGTCATAAAAATATTTCATAATATAGTAATTTTACCGTGATGTTCCTATATAAATTAGAAACGACTGGCCAAAGTTGCACACACGGTGTTCTAGTCTAGGAATACATGGATAAGGACATGTGTATGCTTGGTTGTACTCGCGTCATAAGGGATTTAAATTTGGAGCTGACCTTGCCGGGGCCATTGTTGAATTTGGCCTCGAAGATGGTGCCCTCGAGAGTGCCGTGCAGTAGCATGGCAGCCATTGCTCCTCCTGAGCTTAAAAGGATCCTTAGCAGTAAATCAGATGAGAAAGAGATGTGAAGTGTAAGCTGTGCTGGGTAGCAAAGAGGGTATGCCGCTTTTTATAGTGGCACAGCGCCATGGTGCAGGTAGCCACTCCTACACAAGATGATGCTTCGGAGGAAGATGCATGCCTTCACACTTTCTTAAAGAAGTTTGAAATCAACCAGAGGTTTAGCCAGTAAACGATCACATGATTTTTTATTTGGAAGCCGTGGTTGAGCCAAACGAGGAAAGAGACTGACAGAGTTCTTCACATGGCACCAATACAATGGGTTCATGCAAAGACACACAAAGTAGTTACTTTTGGATCTATCCGAACCACTGCATCCATATGCAAGGGTCCTAAACAAACTAGGCAATTAAGCACCTTACTTAGATAAACTGATGCCTACTGGCATGGCGATAGACAACATATGCATTTCTTTTTTACTCAATCTATGACTCGTGTTTTAAGGTGCAAATTGCGGATGACACTCCGATAACAAAAAATATTCCAATTTGCCACTCATTATCTAGTACTTCAACAAGTTTAGTTCACAAGGTTCACACTGAATCCCACTAAAAAACAATTTGTTATGCCAAACAATATTTTTAGCTAGGAATTGTCACTTGGCTCGTTGCTGCTTTTACAGCTAAAAATGAGATATTATTTACAAGGGTGGTTCAATAAAAAGCCTTCAGAAATATTTCCAAGGCTAGACTATAACACAACGTGCACCGTAGAAATCATTTTTAAAAATCATATTAAAAAAGAATAAATAACTATACTCATACCTAGGCTGCCCGATTGTCATAAGTTGTTGGATTTTTCTTTTTCCATATCGTTAAGAAACCAAGATTTGAACCCGTCACCTTTAGCCTCGCATGAGCCCGCACCACACCATAGAAATATATTTCTAAGGATGGATTATGTACCACCCGTGTAAAGCTTGCTCAACTAGGGGACCCATATACCTGTTATTCTATAGTTTTTTTTAACTGTACTTATTCTATTGTTATAATAATTAACAAAGGCTTTTTGGTTTTTTAAGCTCCTCTCTTGTATTTGGTCCCCGTATGAGAGATGGGGGTTGTATGGGGGCTATCTTTTTCTCTCTATTACAATGAAATGCAGCTCTCCTGCGCTTTCAAAAAAAAAATATTAACAAAGGGAAAGGGATTATTACTTCTGAGACAAATTTCAATCCAATGATTCAATAAATCATTTACGCTGGTGGAAAAAGAATATGTATAGCACGGCAGATGGCAATGCCCTGATATTATCTGGAGTTACGCCATCAGGCTTCCAACCAAACCAGCACTATGCGGTACTGCTTCTTGATGTAAGCGTCCTAGATGCCCCTTCCTCATATGGCTCCATAGGGCTGTACGCGGTAGATATTCTTTTTTATCTAATCCGCCACTGCATACACATGCAAGGGTCCTAAACAATCTCATTTGCAGTGAACAAGGTCTTGAGAAAGCCAGCCAATGAAATAACATATATAGAAGTCACGTGATTCACGCCTACTTGCTTTGAGATCGATGCTTTCTTCTTATGAAGACTAGAGCTGCGACTTGACGTTAAAGTTACAAGTTGAGGTGACCAATGAAACAGCATATTGGCATTGGCTGTGGCTCTAATTTGGTCCTAAACAATCGGACAATTTGGACAGTATAAAACTGTTGCTTATGGGCGTTGTCATACATGGATGTCTGTAGCTGGCTAGCTGCACATCTAGATTACTGCCAAGGATAAGGTTTTGCATGTTGCCTAATGAAATCCAAAGAGAAAGATTCCAGGGCTAAATGCCAATACCTAACTTTTATTTTATGGTTGAATAATGGATTAAGCACGTGAATAATGATCTAGATAGAGATGTAAAGGGGTTGTTTTAGGAGAGCAGCTTATATATAGGCTGCAACTGCTGAGTCACAGATTTCACGCCTGTGGACTTTACCAAGGATTTGAGGGCCCATCAGAAGTAAAAAAAAATAAAGCCCAAATGTATCTATAGATTAGTAGGACGATGGTTGAAGTTGTGCAGATTTTTTTAAACAAAAGAAAACGTTTTTGTGAGGAAAGAAAGGCCTTTATTAATTAAGCTGAACAAGAGTTGCAATCATGTTCACAAAGATAACAGTCCTAGCAGCCAGAGAAAACACATGTCAAACCTGTCTCCACGCATGACCCTGCCATGAAACCAGCATCGATCAACATCAACTGTTAAGAGTAATCCAATCATAACCTACATAGATCACACAATAATATTGTTTTGTAAACATGAATGTAAGGATAATTTTTTGAACGAACATGAATGTAAGGATAATTTAATAATAATCACACATGCTACAATCCAGAATGTAAATACAAATAGTAAGGGCATGAGATTTACTGAAAACTTGTCACCAAAAATAAAGGGAGAAGATTCAAGAATCCAGAATACCCACCATGATTTCTAGCAAGTGGCAATTCCTTTAGTGGCCTCAGCGTCCAGTTAAAGCGGCCAGTTGACCTGAGGCAATGGTCCACTAAACACCGGCTGTTGCTATGCCACTGTTTTGGTGAGATGGTGCTGCATTAGAATTGTTCATCAGTGCAGCATTAGGCTGCCACGATTCACTCTTCTCAATACTAAAGTGGAAAAGAACTGGCCAGATGAATGTTACAAACTCAACTCCAGACTTGAGGTACTGGGTAACAATATGATGAATGACCTCCTATCCTAGAGGTACTTGGTGCACTTGAGCTGGGGGAAATATGATGACAGTCCAATAATTAGAAATCCGATCCCCAAACTAACTGTAGGAATAATTTAAGAGTCCAGAGAAGGATGAGGGGCACACCTAGCCAATGCCGGCAGTATCGCAGATTGTGTGAAGCCTGCAATTCTGGTGAAATTTTATTCTCTTGACCTTGGGCATGATTATCTTCCCAAGGAGGCTAGGTCACTGCCTGATGTTGATGGAGACAAAAGGAGTTAAGGAGACCATACAGATGGGCCTGCGCTTTGAACTGCTGACTTTATCCCATATAATTCATATTTGTGGCACATCGCCACCAGCATCTGTGAGATGGAGTTGGCTAAAGGCCATGTTGTTAATTGAGGAAACCCTGGTCCCTGGGTTATGGTGTGGTCTCTTGTCGTGCTCTGTGATGGAAATCATCCAATGTTCATGAAAATAAGCTGCTTGATATACTCTTAAAATGTTACATGATTGCAAATAGCTTTGTCACGGTACTCTACTTGTTTCAAAGCCTGAACTTATCCCTGACAGTTTCCTTGTGCCCAGAATGATATTCCAATTAGGAACATGCAAAGCATGCACGTAATCACACAATAAAATAGTGTGATTCATACAGAGCATGGCAAAGTGAAGATAGAAACAGCTCACTGATTTTTAAGTATAACACCAATAAACCCAATGTTTTCTCTTGTAGGGACACTAACGGCTCCAAATTTTGGAAAGGTGTGATGTTGCCAGGTCAATGGCCAAAATGGGTGATAGATATTCATTAGAAAAAAGGGTTATAGAAAAAATGGGCGAAAGATATTCATGTAGGGGATGGAAGGAAGATTAAGTTCTTGGAGTATAACTGATGGGGGCCCACAAGATTAGCTACTATTCTTTGTGATATATATGTGCTGGTTCATGAACAATTAGCCACTGGAGCAGAGTTGTGGGATGAAGAAACTCTGAGTTGGATTTAAAGGAACAACCGAGTCATCCACCTGAGAAACAAACAAAAGTGCTAAATCAGGACAAAGGGAACCTAACAAAGCCGATTGATGATTAACATCGAATGGGACAATTAAAAAAACAAGAAAAGAAGATATGCATAACTGTGATAGTAAAATATAACATAACAAAGGCACTACCCATACTAATTATTCAGATGAAGATATTTTACTATGATGTACAACATGAAAAGACACAAAGTGCTCAGTTAATTTCATTTATAAATTTTGTATCTTTGGTAATCATTATTTTTCACATATCTTCAAACAAATGGAGAACATATATACAAATATGGTCTTGTTACTGTAGCCAAACTTCTTGCTGTGGACCAGTTTGAAACATACTAGAATAAATTCTTCTTGCCATCCATTCAGCAACCAACAAGATTTTAGTTTACTTTGATACTGGAGTGACACATTGGTGCAAATTTCACTCCATAAATGTTTGAAGATATAAAAATATTGGCATAATATATGTTTTATCATTTCTTAGTTATCTTATTACCTTTCATATGGTCAAACGGTCCAATCCTGCCGTCAGTCTTTTACTGGCATGGTCAATATTCAGCACGGTGTATGAGGTTGTATTTTTTTGGTCATTTGAAACATAGTTTTTAAGGGAAAAATCACACTCCAGATTTAATAGACGACCATGATCTTATCTTCCATAGTTTTACGAATGTAATGTCATTTGCTGATTCCAACATGAGGCACTGCACGAGTAATATGGCTCAATTCAGTCCGATGCATAGTCCATATCACATACCCCAACTTACTAGGGAACAAAGGCTTTCTTTTTGTTGGACATCCAAATGTATCAATGAGAACAGTTTTTTTCAACAAATATGAACACTGAGTTGAATTCATTGGAGGATTCAGGTAAATGCCAGAAATGACAGCAATATAAGATGGCAACTAATGACAGATCCTGCAAAATAAAATGCCTATTTCCTTCACTCAAAAATTGCAGAAATGCAGGCAAATAGAATGTCTAATGATGAGATTATTCAGTTATTATACAACAAAAGATCCTGAGTTTATTTCTTGAAAAGAAAAACTACGTACAAACCTAACTGCAGTGTTCCATTTATAGTTTTACACCAAATTAACCCAATGGCATGAACTGGGTCAGAAGCGCAGAATTTCTCCATAAAAAATTGAACAATATCAGTCAGGATGCGTGTGAATAGAACTATAACAGCATAGAATGGACTTGGGCCGTACGGAACAAGGAACCGAGAGTTGTTTCATTCAGGACAGGCATCGAACACAAGGCGCGCACACGAAACAACACCCAGAGAAAGCAACCGCCACACAAGAAAGTAGGAAAATAAGGCGGGCACGCACGAGGAGGCTCACCAATGCTCTCAGCATTCTGCGCCACGGAAACTCCCATGGATCTTCACCGCCTCCCGACCGCCATTGCCTCCTTGCTCCTCCTGCCTGGGGCTGCAGCATGGTCGCGGCTGGCGGGTGGAGAGCAAATGAGCAATACAAACAAAGCGAAGGGCTACTGGTGCAAAAAGCTCCTCGGGTGCTTTTAAAACCTTTGGCCCCATCTGCGCCGTGTAATTTTGATCGTGCTTTTAAAACCGGAGCCGGCGATCATCGGCGGCGCTTCCGGCCGGTCACCGGTGTTCCTCTCCTCTGTCCCGGCGGTGAGTTAAGCAGAACTATCTTCAGTCTGTTAAATTCAGCGAAGCAACTATGAGAACGGATTATGCACTGAAATTTCGTAAAAAATTGCTACTTGTTAACAAAAACAGAGTCTGTTAAAATTTTGTAAAAACAGAGTCTGTTAAAATTTTGTAAAAACAGAGTCCGTTAAAATTGGGGTTTTAACGTAGGATGTTGTGGGGGCATCTCTCCTGTCGTCCTTATTCTTACTTTTGTAGTTCCATTGCTCCAATGCAACTATGCAAGAGCACTATGGCAGGCAGTAATGTCAAGTTATTTTCAGTTCACTTTGCTTTATTTACCTTGAGGTTTTCCGGGGCACTGGAGTGGAAGTGGTTGAAATTTTTACCTCCTGCATCAGGTAGAAACTTAAATACACAACACTGGCCAGGCAAAAAAATATTACTGATCTACATAAGGTCATAAGGCAAGAAAAGAGAGTAGAAAGGTAGACACAAGCACGACTAAAGACTTTATTGGAGACAAAAGCTGCACAAGATTAATGTAAAATGAAAGGTTGCAGAAGATCAAAGTAGAATCCAATGACATTAACTCTACATTCAGGATTTTATTTTTTTTCCGTTGCATATGTTTATCATATAGATCTAGTCCTGTCGGTTTAGTGTAGTGTCAAGATATTCGCTCAGGGACCGAATGGTCTTAATTTCTATAATAAGAATCACCAAATCTAAATAAAAACTTTTGAATGTTATATTGGGGACATGATTGCATAATATTCGTATGATGAGGATTAGGTCTGTAGTCAGTACAACTGAATATGGACACATTCAAGATTTGAGGATAAGGTATTGTGGACAACCTCACAAGTCGTCAGACTGCATACCTGGACATAGAAAGTAACATCTAGAGTCAGTTCATTACTATTTTTAAAAAAACAAAAAACTGTACGAGGAAACAATATATCACAATCACAATGAACTTAAGTTAGTTTATTATCAGATAGAACATCATACAGCTAATATACGAAAAGAATGTCATGGAACGAACAAACATCATAGCCAAGACTTCTCAGAGCAATCTTTTTCTGATAAAGACTGAACTCTTGTTTTGCTTCTGCTGCTGAATTCAGCAATGTATAATTTCAGAGTGGCGTTTCACTCTGTATAACTGACTGTCTAGGAACTCTTTTTGTGTCAAACTCTGTAAATTTACATCTATGTATGTATCATATTCATATCTATCTGACATTAGAAGTATTCAGGACTATGTTAATAATGGGGATGACTGAACTCTTTGTTTGGCTAATTGGCTTTTACTGCTGAGTTCAGCAATAGAAAGTGGAACTGTATCATTCAGATATGATCAATTAGAAGTCTACAAACATTGTTGATGTTGCACTTTATAAACATAATCTATGTGTGACGGATCGTATTCAACTAAATTTATGTGCAGACCAGAACATCTCAGTCTAAGAATCTATTAGTGATGATCCTTTTTATTTCTAATGTATTGGTTTTACAAAGTAATTTCTATGATTATATTTAATCAAGTAGTTAACTTTTCTAGATATACACTTGCTCCTCTCTGAAGGAGGCCTGCACTGCCTTCACAATTTGGGCCTGTAATATCACCGCTAACGAAATAAAGAACATTTACCACTGTATCTATCAGAAGATAGAACAGATAAATGTTAATCCTGTAAATCTGATATCTTCCCTTTTTTTTCTGAAATTCAGCATATACACACACAGAGCACAGTTGGGGATTTAGTCTAGTGGTAAGATGTACGCTTAGGGAGCGTAAGGTCCCGAGTTCAATTCTCGGAATCCCCAACCTCAAACCCTTTTTGCAATTGCATGCCACCCCCATATGGTTCGTAGATGATGTTGAGATGAGGAATGTTAGGTCTGGACAAAGATATCTGAACCACATTCAGAATGTGAAGATAAGATGTAGGACCACCTCAGAGTGTCAGACTATGCCTGCATATGAAGTGAATTGGTCTGATCAGTTTAGTGCTTTTTTTGTCCAAACTACATGTAACATGAGTAAAGAAAGTTTCACATCAACAGTAACTTACATTTTCTATTAAATAGAAACACAATACAACTAATATATTGCAGTTGTGTTCGTAGGAAGAACTAACTTGCATTGCTTTAATTGTTCAGCACATCTTCGGTAAGAGGTGAGGTGACTGAACTCTGTTTTGCTTATAGAGCTAAATTCAGCAATAGAAACTTGCACAATATCATTCAGTTCTTGGTCAACTGCAAGTCTAGAACTTCATTTATGTCCAACTTTGTCAACATACGTTTATTCCACATTAAATTGAATTTCGATATACTCTAGAATTTATCTGTATAAGAATCTGTTGGTCATGACCCTTCTTATTCCTAATGCATGGGATAATAGTATGTATATTATGTAAGTTCTCAACTAAGAATACACGAAGGAATTTTGTGCTGCAAGATTGCAGCTTTCTGTTTATCTTGTTCCCTTATTTATAATCCAAGAACACAAGGCCTTAGTTGCCAAAAGCAATGACCATCATGGCCCTAATAATCAGGACACGTCCTGTGGAGAACAAGTGCTTCAACCTCCTGAAGACTAGGACACGCTGCTAACAAACTAACAGATTCGACCAAGCCAGCTAATGCTAACTGACAGACTGAAAATGGAACTACTGAATTGTAAACGGAGACATGAACGCAACACTAGGCTCTGAATCTGAGACCTGAACTAAGGGACAGGGAAAAACCATCATATTATGTAGTTCTACTTCCTACAATACACTCACTCCATTATGAACCAGGCCTGCATTCCTCCCAAAATGCAGAACTGCATTGTCATCCAAACGAAATAAATGGAATATTTACCACTGGATAGAACAGATAAATATTTTCTTAAAAAATATTATGTGACTTCTTGTAAATTTGATGCCTGTGTTTCTGCCTGAAATTCTGCAGATACATGTACAGAACAAACTTGGGGATTTAGTCTAGTGGTAAGATGTACGCTTAGGGAGCGTAAGGTCCCGAGTTCAATTCTCGGAATCCCCAATCTGAAAAGCTTTTTACATGTTGAAGAATTTTGATGCAAAGGACAGGTGCTCTTTGAAAGTGTCATATGATGAGGCTTTTGTCTGGACAGTGGAATCTGGACCACAATACCACATTCCATCTGTAATGGTATAAGGTGTGAAACACAACGTCAAACATTGCATCATACTGTGTACCTACGTTTGTGAGATACAGCTATTTACTAGAGAGTAAATAATAACATATCAAATATTGATTTTTTAGATAAAGGAAAAAATTTCCAGCCCCTAATATCAAATATTGAATGGGATTTAGATCAGATAGAACTGCCATCAGTGCACTAAAATAATATCGTCCAGATTATGATTCTGAATGTAGCAGTAGCAGTAGCACTACAGACATACAAAATTAGATTCACTCAGCAGTGCAATTGGTCAGTGAACATAGAGGTTTACCTTCTGAATTTGACATAATTAGAAGTTATATATGCATTATCTTCAGATTATTAGTATATCATCTGGATTCAGTAGTTTGGACCAAGTTCACAAAGTGACAGATTAATGTGTGGACCACAATTTCACAAGGCATAAATACCTGCAATCAGAATGCTCCTAAATTGGTTAATGAAGTAGTTGCAATGAAGTGTAGACCATTAGCTAGGCCTATACCAGTAACTGCAACACAACTAGCATGATCAAGAGTACTTAAAGAAAAATTGGCTAGCATGGTCAATATCTCAATGCAGCAATGTATCTCCAACTATTTTTACTAGAGTAACATGTTTGTTTTTTTTTTGAGATTAGAGTAACATGTTGTTAGTAGAACTGTCAGCTGTCACAGTATTAACAGAACTAAGATTTTTTAAATTATATGTAGCAATAGTATATTGCATAAAAACTATCTTGTGCTGCCATAATTGTGAAATACCATTGTCATTTATATGTTATCTTTCATCAGTTATGCTGGCGATGGAACTGCCACCAAAAGCTGCATATATGACTTCCATGATTTCTGAAATCCATACATTGTTCCTGAAGAACTGACCCTGGCAACAGATAAAGTAAACTGTCTGAATTTGCTTTCTCTCTCCACCTTCTGAAAACCTGCAGACATTGAGCACACCTCGGAATTTAGTCCAGTGGTAAGATGTACGCTTAGGGAGTTCAATTCTCCAGTCTATGCAAGGATTGGCACAGGGTTACAGGCACTCTATTTGTATTGACATTTTGTAAATTAAAAAAAAAGAAATACTATGCCAGAAATTATTAAGATGAAAAGGACATTTGGTCTAGTGGTAGGATTCTCGCTTAGGGTGCGAGAGGTCCCGAGTTCAATTCTCGGAATGCCTCACTTATTTTTTTTGTTTTTTTACTTCAATTACCGCCATAATTTATTGTGTGTTTTTTTTTGGAACAACTCTGGGGTCTGGGCAAGTTATGTTGTAGCCCAGGAGCAGCCCGTCATTTATCATTCAACACGGGCTGTGTTTGAATTGGGCTGGCAAGTCGGCCCATTTGTCCACCTACAACGGACCACCCATGGAGAGTTCGACCCGTGAAATTTTTATTTTGAATCGAGGCTTGCATGTATCGATCGTGTCAGCATCGATGATGTCCCATGCAAGCCCAAGCAAGTCAGCACACGGGCCGGGCTTACGTATCGTGTTCCAGCTCCTGCCCAAGACTGGGACATAACAAGTACTCCAACAAACTACAGACTCGAGTGGGACATAACAAGTAACAAACTACAGACTCTACTGGGACATAACAAGTAACAAACTACAGACTCGACCAAGCCAGCTAATGCTAACTGATAGACTAAAAAAGAAACTACTGAAATGTAAACAGAGATACGAACTCAACACTAGACTCTGAATCTGAGACATGAACTGATCAGTGCAGGGATAAACCATCAAATTATGTAGTTTAGCGGACCATTGCCTCAGGTCAACTGGCCGCTTTAACTGGATGCTGAGACCACTAAAGGAATTGCCACTGGCTAGAAATCATGGTGGGTATTTTGGGGGCCAAACAGGCTGCGTCATGGCACTAGCACCGCTAGACACGCCATGCCTCATAGTGCCGTCGTGCCAAGGGAGTGGCCCTACAAAGGCAGCATTCTGAACCTACCACTAGACCCCTGTAGTTTTACTTGCTAAAATACACTCACTCCATTCTGAACCAAGCCTGCATTCCTCCCAAAATGCAGAACTGCACTGTCGTCAAGACTAAATAAATGGATATCTACAACCGGAAAGAACAGATAAATGTTGTTATTAATTGTTAAAAAACAGTATGTCAATATAATCTTGTAAATTGTATGCCTGTATTTCTATCTGAAATTCTGCAGATACATGTACAGAATAAACTTGGGGACAGTCTAGTGGTAAGATATAGGGGAGCGTAAGGTCCCCAATATGAAAAGCTTTTTGCATTTTAAAGAATTTTGATGTAAATGGCATGTGCTCTTTGATAGTGTCATATGATTTGGATATTATCGGGAAGCTCTTTTACAGCGCACAATACTACTAAGTAGTAGTATATAGTATAAACGACCGTCGATCAAGTAGGGGCAAATTAGTATGTTTTCAGTGCTAAATGGGCAATCTCTGTTCTCCGGCCACCGAGCGTCCGAGCAATCCCCCACGTCGTTTCCATCACCCGGCGACACGCCGACACCCTGACTGTTGTGCCCCCGGCGGTGGCCCTGCCCTATCCCTCGGCAGCGCCCCTGCCCTGCAGTCTCCCCCGGGGGCGGTCCTGTCCTATCCCCCGGCGGCCCCTCTACCCTGCCCTCTCCCCCAGCGGCGCCCTGCCATCCCTCACAGCGGCGCCCCAGGCCAGGCGTCTTCGCTGATCACCGGGCGCCGGTCAGCACTCAAGCAGACCACCTCTTCCATCCTCTGCTCTAAGCTCTAGGTCTGGTCCTCATGCGTGCATCCCCACAAGGCCGACTGAAGTGCTATGGCACGCTCGGTCATCCCGTCGGCATGAGCCAATCACCGTCGTGGTCTCGTATTTTTCATTGCTCAAGGTGAGTACAACATTCATATAATTTGGTAGTCTTTGTGGAGCAATTCATGTGAGAAACTAGATATTAGAATCACGGTTGAAGCACAAATAGGCAGCCTGTGATTTGTGAATATAAAGAAATAAGAAATCTTTTGAACTGAAACAAGTTTGGTATGCAGGGATGGGCCTCTCCGCCTCTGGACGTTGCTGGAGGGCTTCTTGCTTCTTGCAAATGCATTGGCAATACTGAACGAAGATCGTTTCGTCACTCCCAGGGGATGGAGCATGTCTGAAGTGTCAGGAAATGGGCAAATAAAGCCATTGGTAGCCTCGATGTTCTTATCATTGTTGTGAAGTTGTTGTCAGGCTGAGGCTCACTGCCTGGTTTTGGGTTGCATTATGTAAAAGTTAGTTATACTCGATGTTTCTGAAAATATGTTCATGTTGAATCGTGGAATTCTGCTGTTGTTTCGTTCTGATAATTTGGTTCGGTCAGAAACCGGTTTCTTTCAGCATTTATCTCTTGTTTCATTTTTGAATAATGTGTTCTCAGTGCTATTAGTGTATACAATTGACAAAGTATATATGAAATGAAGCAATACATGAGGCCAAGTCAGCAGGTGTAGTCTCTACATGGTTCAGGCAGGCAGCAGCTGGTACCTTCAGTTTTGAGATGGAACTAGTATGTTGCATACCAATGGTAGAGCATCGTCCCAGAGAGAAGTGAAAAAGAAAGTTTCTTTTAACTATTTTTCTAGCTAATTTTCTATCCTCTGTATGACAGTTCACTTTAAAATTTCCAACTTACAGAACCATCCCCTAGCCTTGTCTGCCGCAGCCATCAATTGATAGTTTATTTTGAAATTTTCAATTAACTCACTTTAAATTTTTTGAGTGACAACCATCTCCTAGCATGAGATGAAATATTATTAATTTTGAAATATTTTTCAATTTATTTTGAGTATGAAAGACAGAACTATCAGAGCTCCAGTTGAATATAATTAATTGGAGTATCTCTACAGATGAGATGAAATGAACTAATGAAGCATGGTCTGCTGCACAACCTGGTCAGCACTTATCAAAAGACAGCACTCATCTATAACGAATTAACGATAAGCACATGTTGTGCAGGCCAGTAGTGGGATGGATGACAACAGCTCAGTTTGACACGCATGGATCCACCCACGCAGCACAACAGCGCTTGCCGCCCTCTGCGCCTCGGCTCAGTCGGATGGCGCCCGTGCACAAGCCGTCCGCACGGATCCAGCCACAACGCATGCCGCCGCCGTTGCCGCACGTCGCGGATCCCAACCGGGGACTCCGCCTAGGCGCGCCGCTCATTCGGACGGCAAATCTGATGGCCGCCTAGATACACCGCACGGTTCTTCGCTGCTAGCGGGAGGGAATCGGGAATCGATGATCTCGTGCGCCTGTCTGCTCATCGGAGAAGAGTCTTCCACGGAAGAACACAGACGACGATGCCAAATGTCCCTTCTCATCTCTATCTCTAATGTAAAAAGAAAAATATTAACTCTAATCTAAACATATATTAGAGTATCAATTAATATAATATTACATAAATAGTATTTAAATTTAATTCCTATACTACCCTTATATCACTCATACTACTCTCATATACTACTTACTAGGAAACATGCCCGTGCGTTGCTACGCGAAAAAACAAATCATGTTGCGAGTTGCAGAAATAAACTATCTTGTAACATAATTATTCCATCTTCACCAGTAATATTTTTTATCTCGTTTTACAATCCATTTGAAATATGTTTAATATAAAAAAATTAATGCATTGTATATCTTCATGTTTACATATCAAATGCCAGCTCTAAAGAGTATAATTGATTAAATATGCATATTGGATTACCATGCCTTGAAGCATGTGGCTATTATATTCAAGATTAATTTCTCGTAGTGTAAACATGAAGATATACAATGCATTAAAATTGATTGCCCTCAGTGCCAAAAAAAAAATGATTACCAGGCCTTAGTGCTATACAAATCTTTACAGATGCCTTGTATGTGTTTTCCGTCTCCAGTTCGTTAATGGAGTGTTAACTGTGGAGAGAAAACACTATTTTACCCCTGATCTCAGTTGTTAGTGCCGAGCTCTCACAAATATTTCTTGCCGGAATAGTACAACAGGTAAGCAGGAGGAGGAAGCAGAAACATGGATCCCGACCTATAGAGGCTAAACGAAAATCTTCACCTATCTTTCTTTTTTGCTTGGTCAGCACTCGAGGGAAAACACCCATTCGTCCCCTTCCATTCAGTACCAGTTGCTTACCAACCGGTACTAAGGCCCATTTAGTACCGGTTGGTAAGCACAGTACCCTCCGAGGATCATTTAGTACCGGCTCGTAACACGGCCCGGGACTAAATGGTGGCATTCAGTACCGGTTGGTGTTACGAGCTGGTACTAAATGGTCCAGGGGGGTTCCCGAGGCACCTTTTGCATTCAGTACCGGTTGGTAACACCAACCGGTACTGAATGCCACCATTCTGTACCGGTTGGTGTACTGAATGCACCACCCAGAGTTACTTGAAAAGGCTAGCATCCTTCTCTCAACCACAAGTGCTTTGTAGGTGGGTTGGTTGAGGAGGATTCGCGCGAGGGGGAGGTCGCGAGTTCGAGTCCCATGGACCGCTCACGCGCATTTACGCGTGAAAAATTCTTGTGACTTGTGACTTGTGACTTTGCGCGTGTGCGGGGCCCCAGCGAGTTCAAAGTTTTTTTCAATTTTTTTACGCTCAAAATCATTTGATACCAGTTGGTATTACCAACCGGTACCGATGGGCGTGTCCATCAGTACCGGATTGCCAGGGCCTTCCCAACCGGTACTGGGAGGCCTTTCTCCCGTCAAGCTTCCTGCTCGTGAGTATGGAACAGACTACCACAACTTCATCTCCGACCAGCTTCCTGCTCGTGAGCTCGTCAAGCTCGTGAGCGCTATGAACACAGCTCGAGCTCACCCAATAAGCCTTGGCCGCCCCGCGTCTTCCTCCTCTCTCCTGTTCCTCAATCTAGTGCTCGAGCCACGTGCTCAGGTCAAGCTCGTCCGCACCAGCTGTTGTGCTCTGTGCTCGGCTCAGCTCACCTGCACTGCTCACCACGCTTGCTGGGGACGAGCTCAGGTGCTCCGTGTGGAACCACGAGCGCACCCGCGGCTGGGCCGCCGACCTCGCTGGGGCGGAGGTCGGGATCGCCTGCGTGTGGGCTGCCAAGCTCACCGGGGCGGAGTTCCTCAGTTCTTGCTCAGTGCTCACGCAGCGCCATCTGTGAGCGAAGAGACGTGGCGTTCGGCGAGCTCGAGCCGAGCATCGATGGTGGGTTGGATTCGATTCGATTTGGGAAGCCAACAAGGGGAGGGAGGAACAGCTGACTGTCGTTGGGCTCCACCGTCCGTTAGGCAGAGACGTAGTAGGATGCAGCGGAGGGAACGATGGCAATACTGTAAATAACACGAAGGACATGGGTAAATTGTACGACGGACCAAAAAATAGGGGCAGAAACCTTATATATTTTAGGAGTAGGTAAAGATATCACTAGGATCGTTTTGAATAGTATAAAGTTAATCTCGACCGTCCGATGTTTATATACTAGTCCTTTTCTGTCACTAGTATAAGATAATATTGTGCGCTGTAAAAGAGCTCATATCGGGACCGAATCTGGACCACAGTTCTACGTTCAAACTGTTAAGGTATGGTGTGAAACACACCCTCAAGGTCCTCAAACAATGCATCATACTGTGTACCTGTGTTTGTGAGATATAGCTATTGACTAGAGAGTAAATCATAACATACTCAGCCCTGCAATTGGTCAGTGAAAATTTAGGTTTAGCTTCTGAATTTGACAGAATTAGAAGTTATATATATATTTTCTTCGGATTATGGTTTTAGCATCTGGATTCAGTAGTGTGAACCACCTTCACGAAGTGACAGATTAATGTGTGGACCACACTTTCACAAGGGAACCTGCAATTACAATGCTCCTAAATTGGTCAATGAAGTAATTGCAATAAAGCGTAGGCACAAAAGTTTAGCAAGAAGGTTTACAATGCTTGGAAAAATGGAGAACCGTCCATTTCCAAAGATCTAATGGTGGAAACACCGGGAGGTACCCAAAGAAACGTACCTGGAGGTACTAACTAAATATATAGTTTTGTGTTAAAATAAATACTTAGCTAAATATTCAATTAGATCAATGGCTAGCATTAATCAGCCACAAAAGTATCCCGTGGTACCTTCTGGTACCTTCCAAGCATTGTAAATTCCTCAAGTTTAGCTAGGCATATATACCTGTAACTGCAGTAGAACTAGCATGGTCAAGAGTACTTAAAAAGACACACTAGCAGCGCTGCATTCCACCTGTTTTCTTACTGGAGTAACATGTTGTTGTTAGAACTTTCACAATACTAACAGAATTAAGATTTTTTTAATTTTATATGGCAATAGCATATTGCGTAAGTAATATATATCTTGTACTGTCATGAGTTACCATTGTTATTTGTATGTGATGGCTCATCATCATCATTTATGGTGGCGATGAACCTGCCACCAAAAGCTGAAGAAGGCCGAGTTTCTTTTAGTACTATTTTGTCAAATTAAACAAATGCATTAATCTTCACTACAACATTCAAATTCAACTAAATCTAATTATATAATGATTTCTTCCCTGACTTCAAAATACATGGCCGTTGTGGACTTCCATGAAGGGCCAAAAGCCCAAAGATTGTTACTGCAGAACTGACCTTGGCAACAGATAAAGTAAACCATCTGAATTTGCTGACATTCTCAAAACCTGCAGACATTCATACAGCACAACTGGGGATTTAGTCTAGTGGTAAGATGTACGCTTAGGGAGCGTAAGGTCCCGAGTTCAATTCTCGGAATCCCCAAGCAGAAACAACTTTTTTGCAGCACAAAGCAATGCAAATTCATAGTTGTGGAAGATTTTGAGTGGCCTGAAGATGAGGTTTGGGCTCCTGGACCACACATGCACTCTCATTGTGTTACAGACTCATGTGATGAGCTTCAGATGCTGTGTACATGTGACTATGTGAGGCTATTTTGTTGTGTGTGAGTTTGAGCATCTCGGAGTCTCAGTGTATGCCAGGAACAATTGGCAATGGGGTGCAAGCATTGTATTTGTATCGAAATTATATGCACTGTTAAAACAATTACTTTTACAGAAAATAATATAGTAAAAAGGGCATTTGGTCTAGTGGTAGGATTCTCGCTTAGGGTGCGAGAGACCCCGAGTTCAATTCTCGGAATGCCTCAATGCTATTCTTTTCCCCTTTCTACCTTATATTATCGTCGCCATTGTTTACTTTTTTTTAGAAAATTGTCGCCAGGATTTACCGTGCGTCCGACAAGCTATGCTTTGGTCCAGGAGCAGCCCGTTTACCATTCAGCAGCACGGGCTGTATCTGAATTGGGCTGGCATGTCGGCCCATTCCTATCCACTTTTAAGTCGGGGCCAATAGAGAGAGTTCAACGCATGACAATATTTTATTATTTTTTTTAAACGAGGCTTGTATAGAGCCATATAAAAAACATTTGCGTCGTATACACTTTGCAGAGTGGCAGTTGTATCGTGTCAACATATCCAAGTCGGCTGTCGGCACATGGCTCATCGGCCCCTGTCGCACGTATCGTGTTCGACCTCCTCCCCTCCGGCCGTGTCCGTATCGGATTACTCTCATCGCCACGCTGCCCACGCATCAACAAAACCATCTCCACCCTTTCCCTCCATCGACGTACGTTCAGCATTGCTCGATCGATCTCAGATCAGCCATGGTTGGCAGCAACGCTGCCGCGCATAGCATGTCGACGTTCTCCATCAAGGAGCTCCACGGCTCTCGCGTGCTGACCGTCAACGGGTACACCAAGACCAAGGAGCTCGCCGCCGGCGACTTCTGGCGCTCCGCCGTCTTCCCCGTCGCCGGCCACCGCTGGAGCATCAAATACTACCCCAACGGCGACACGCCAGAGAACGCCGGCTACGTCTCCTTCTACCTCCGGCTCGTCGAGACCAATGCTTCCGACGTCAAGGCACGGTTTGGGTTCAGCCTGCTCGACACGAGGGGCAAGCCCGTGCCATCCTACTGCCACGACAGCAGCAGCATAAAAACGTTCAGTGTCAAGGGTACTCGATCCAATGGCTGGGACAGGTTCATCTAGAGGAAGACGTTGGAGCAGCATCAGCCGGCTTTTCCTCTCCGACGACACGTTCAGGGTGAGGTGCAACATCACCGTCTTCAAGGAGGTCAACGTTGACCACACCGCCCCTGCCACGTCAGCTCCAACCAGGAGGCTGGTCAAGGTGCCGCCACTAGACATGGAGCGGCACCTCGGCCGCCTCCTGTCGAGCGGGGAAGGGGCTGACGTGGCGTTCGAGGTGGGCGGTGAGACGGTGCCGGCTCACCGGACCATCCTCGCCGCCCGGTCGCCGGTCTTTAAGGCGGAGCTCTTTGGCCCGGCGAGGCCGAGCGGTGAGGTATGCGTGTGGGTCGATGGAATTGAGGTGGATGTGCTCAAGGCCATGCTTCACTTCGTGTACACCGACTCTCTCCCCGAGGTGGTAGAAGAAGACGGCGCCGGTGGTGAAGCGAAGAAGACGACGACGATGATGAAGAAGGCCATGGCGCAGGGCTTGCTCGCCGCGGCGGATCGGTATGGTTTGGAGAGGCTGAAGCTGATGTGTGAGGACAAACTTTGTGATGGCATTGAGACGAGCAGCGTGGGGACATTGCTGGCGTTGGCTGAGAAGCATGGGTGCGAGGGGCTCAAGAAGGGGTGCCTGGATTTTCTCATGTCCGGTAGCAACCTCAAGGCAGCTGTACTGAGTGGTGGCTTGGAGCAATTGACCAGCAGCTACCCGTCCGTTCTCAAGGAACTACTTGCCAAAATCGCTTTGTAAAAAAATTTTCATCTGTAAGCTTGTATGCATAAATCCGCTAGTATAGTGAGTGTATTTATCCTGTCTAATCAAGTTTAAATTTTTTCAACTTCATTATAATTAATATATAACACATATTTGGATAATAAGTCTTAAGCTAATAATTATAATTACCTATCTCAAGCTCGATTTCATCTATTAAATATTCTAACACATATTTGGATAATTATATTATTTTGATTCAGATTCAGATTCTAGCACATATTTAGTAATGACATAATTGGTTAACATATAGGCAAATTTAGGGGGTTGTTTGCATTAGTTTTTTTAAAACAGCATATTGGGTAATTTACGTGAAGATTACAGGGGGTTGGTGGTTGTTACAAAAGTTCAAACAGTAGTGGTGAACCCTCAGAGGCTGAGAGCTCCTAAGAGAGATATTATGATTCGATGATTGTCCGGATGGATGGCATGATGTTTCAAATTTTTGTGAGAATTTATAGGTTTAATTTTCTCAATTTCTTTTAGCGTGTGCACTTAGAATCTTGGGTGGATTCATGTGGAGGCTTCACAAGAAGTCTCTAATTAGTAATCTATAACAATGAGGGAATCTTTATCTATCTGTTCACACATGCATTTTTATCATTTTTCTTTTAATTAAGCCCACAAACCAATAAAATTGAAGCCCATGATTACATTAGTGTTAGCCAAATGAAGTTGACAAGCTTTAAACTTGATTAGACAGGATAAATACACTCACTATACTAGCGGATTTATGTATACAACCTTCATGATGAAAAAAAAAATTACAAAGCGACTTTGGCAAGTAGTTCCTTGAGAACGGACGGGTAGCTGCTAGTCAATTGTTCAAGGCCACCACTCAGTATAGCTGCCTTGAGATTGCTACCAGACAAGAGAAAATCCAGGCACGCCCTCTTGAGCCTCTGGCAACCATGCTTCTCAGCCAACGCCAACAGCTTGTCCTCGCCACATGAGCTTCAGCCTCTCCAGACCATACCGATCTGCCGCAGCGACCAAGCCCTGCGCCATGGTCGTCGTCTTCGTCTTCGCTTCACCGCCGCCACCGGCACCTTCTTCCACTACCTCGGGGACAGAGTCGGTGTACACGAAGTAAATCATGGCCTTGAACACGCTTCGTCGACCCACACGCATACCTCGGCGTCCGGTCTCGCTGGACCGAAGAGCTCCGCTTTAAAGACAGGCGACCAGGCTCCGCTTTAATAGATAGCCCTTGAAACTGAACGTTTTTATGCTGCTGGTGTTGTAGCAGTAGGATGGCACGGGTTTGCCTTTGGTGTCGAGCAGGGTGAAGTCGAGCCGTGCCTTGACGTTATTATTGGTGCCGACGAGCTCCAGGTACAAGGAGACGTAGCCGGCGTTGTCTGGCTTGTCGCCGGCCGTTGGAGTAGTATGTGATACACCAGCGGTGGCCGCCGGCGGCGAGACCCTTGGTCTTGGTGTACCCTTTGATGGTCAGCACGTGCGAGCCGTGGAGCTCCTCGATGGAGATGGTCGACATGGTATGGGCGGCGCTGCTGCCAACCATGACTGATCGATCCATCTGTGAGAATTTAGATGGATGGATCGACGTGTTGTGTTGTGGTTGCACTTGTTGGAGGACAACAGAGACAGCATTGATGGCAGGTGGCTTGGAGATGGTTTTATTGGTGCGTGGGGGCCAAGAAAGTGATCCGACACGGACACGAACAGAACAGTGAGCCGACTTGGACTTAAGTGTGTTTAGATTGTAGGAAAAAACACTGTAGCATTCGTTGGGAAACGTGTTTTGTGAGTGAGAAATAGTGAAAAGTTAGAATAAACAGTGAAAAGTTGGAATGAATAGTGAAAAGTTGGGAATCTGAACATAGCCTTAGATGGGACATCGATGCTGACACAACACGACTGCCACTCTCCAAAGAGTAAACGGATGTTTATCTCTACAAGATTGGGTTCAAGATTCGTGGCAGCGCCAACCACGTGCCGTATGAGAGTCCAGGTCAGATCTGTGACCGGACCTGACACGCACGAAGAATATATAAGGCCTCTTTATTTTATCCTCCCTGCCTCCATATATACGTACGTACGTCCTTGTCCTCTCGTCCCCTACCGTCAACCATGGCCATCAGCAGGGAAGAAGCCATGACTGGGTCGCACGTGTTCACCATCGACGGCTTCTCCCTCTCCAAGGGAGCCGAGCTCGACAGGTCCATCTCGTCACCCACCTTCACGGCCGCCGGCCACCGGTGGCTGCTCAGGTACTACCCTCACGCCGACACGACGTGGGGGTCGTGGATCTCCATGTACCTCCAGCTCGCTCCCTGCGCCATGCGCGACGTCACGGCGCGCTTCACCATCAGCTTGCTCGACTGGAACGACCAGCCCGTGCCGTCGTGCACCCACGCCGTCACCAGGCCTCGCAGGTTCAGCACCTCTGGCTATTTCGACACCATGGCTGGGTTCCGGAAGTTCATCAAGAGGAAGGCCCTGAAAAGGTCAGGCCACCTAGTGGGAGACCGCTTCAGGGTCCGCGTCGACATCACCGTGTCGAATGAGACCACGATATTGGGTGGCGCTACTGGTGTTGCTAATGCTCCTGTAAGGTCTGCCGTCGCGCCACCGCCACCGCCACCACCGCCATCGCATAAGGTAGTACCTGTCTCGAAGAAGGAGATGACCAAGGAAGAGGACGATGATACCTTAGCGAGGTTTGTCGTCGTGCCACCGCCGGACATGGACCGGCATCTTGGTCGCCTCCTCTCAAGTGGGGAGGGGGCAGATGTTACCATAGAGGTAGGCGGGGAGACGTTCATGGCTCATAGAACCGTACTCGCCGCTCGGTCGCCGGTTTTCAAGGGGGAGCTGTTTGGCCCCATGGAGGAGGGGACCTCGCCGACACGTGATCAAAGACATGGAAGCGAGTGTCTTCAAGGTCCTGCTCCACTTTGTCTACACCGATTCGTTGTCGCCTGATGTAGAAGACGAGGGTGAGGCAATGGCCGTGGCGCAGCATTTGCTTGTCGCCGCTGATAGGTACGGTATGGAGAGGCTGAAGTTGATGTGCGAAGATAAGCTCTGCAACTACGTTGGCGCGAGCTCTGTCGGAACGATATTGGCGTTGGCCGACCAGCATGGCTGTGAAGGGCTGAAGAAGGCGTGCCTCAAGTTTCTCATGTCTGGCAGCAATCTGAAGGAGGCCATTGTGACCGATGGATTCGATCACTTGGCGAAAAGCTGCCCTTCGGTTTTGAAGGAGTTGCTCTCAAAGGTCGCTCTGTGACCTCTTCAGTTTGATGGCAACAACATCGGTGAATTAGATACTATATTCTTATTATAATTGTATATTTGCTATATAAATGTAGTACAATGAATTGGTATCTAATCTTGTTTAAGAATTGTGCTCATTGAAATAGAGTTTGTACGTACTCCTTCTGTTTCATGATTGTCCATATGCACAGCATACTTCACAATGTGAAAACACGTCAAAGAAGACACTATTCTAGGGCGGCGCTTAGGGATCTCCTCTCGAGAATGGAGGGGATGGACGTCATGTTCAAGTTGGTTGGGGAGATGGTGTTGGCACACCGGTGCATCCTCGCCGCCCAGTCGCCGGTCTTTAAAACAGAGCTCTTCGGCCCAGCAAGACCGGACACCGAGGTATGCGTGTGGGTCGAAGAAATAGATGTCAGCATGTTCAAGGCCATGCTTCACTTAGTGTACACTGACTCTCTCCCCGAGGTGGAAGAAGAAGGCGCCGCTGGCAGTGAAGCGAAGACGACGACGATGTCGAGAAGGCCATGGCGCGGGGATTGCTGGGCGTGGAGGTTCGGTATGGTGGAGAGGCTGAAGCTGATGTGCTAGGACAAGGTTTGTGGTGGCATTGACACAACAGTGTTGGGACGGTGTTGGCTGAGAAGCATGGGTGCCAGGGGGCTCAAGAAGGCGTCCGTGGATTTTCTCTTGTCCGATAGCACGTAGCAATCTCAAGGCAGCTATACTGAGTGGTGACCTTGAGCAGCTACCTGTCCATCCTCAAGGAGCTACTTGCCGAAATCGCTTTGTAATTTTTTTTATCCATCTTCAAGGTTGTATACATAAATCCGCTAGTATAGTGAGTGCATTTATCCTATCTAATAAAGTTTAAAGGGTTGGCGCAACTTCATTTGACTATAACTAATATAATAATCGGCTTCAAATTTTATTGGTGTGTGGGCTTAATCTTGAGTTGTTGGAGAAAAGGAAAAAAAAAATGCAAAAATGCTCATGTGAGCGGAAGTAAAGATTCTCTAATGATGACCACCTTCTATTAGAGACTTCCTCTTGTGAAGCCTCCACATGAATCCACCTAAGATCCTAAGTGGACACACTAAATAAAATAGATAAAACCTACAAATTCTCATAAAAAGTAGAAACATCCCACCATCAATCAAGACAGCGACATGGCGAGGCACGACGACACTACGTGCCGCTGCTGGGGCCCACACATTGTATGCCGGCCTCTTGGCCATGCCTGGGCGGCACGGCGAGCTCATGCCTCCCGTGTTAACATGATGAACTGCTGGGGCCCACACATTGCATGCCGGCCTCTTGGCCATGCCTGGGCGGCACGGCGAGCTCATGCCTCCCGTGCTAACATGATGAGCTCGTGCCTCTATCGGGGCACGACGAACGAGGTGCTGATGGCGACGACAAAGGGGCGGCGACAACCAGGGAAGAGGAGGGAGAGGGGAGAGATGGTGGCGGCGACGTAGGGGAGGGTGCTGGTAGTGGTAGCGTAGGGGAAGGATCTGGCATCTGCCACAGCCGGGAAGAGGAGGAGGTAGAAGAAGAGAGATGGTGGCATAGTAGAGGGAGATGGCGGCGATGGTGACCGAAGAAGAGAAGGGAGGAGCGTGTGGAGAGCATCGCAGCACAGGCATGAGGTGGGAGGCAGTGGGCTGCAGCGTTAGAAAGGGACGGTGGCCCATGGAGGGAGAGAGCCAGAGAGGGTGGATTGGGTCGGAAGGGAGGGTAGCTTTGGGATTTATATGTGCCATATGGGCCGTGTACCATGGGCAGCCACCGTGCCTCCCTGGGCCAGCTCTCTTCGTGCCGTGCCTGGGCAGCACGCGAAGCCACGGTCCAGGCCCGGCACTATAGACAGGCTGGGCTGGCATGGGCAAGAAGGCCATCGTGTTGGCCGTGCTCGTGTTAGGCCAAAAGCTTGTGCTTTGGGACGGCCAATGAGCCTCGGGTCATATGACCAACTATAGGCGCGAGAAGATACCAGCGCCACTCACCACCCCTTTCTCTTCTTATTACCTTACCCTTCCTAATAATCATATAAATTACTAATATACCATTATAAAGAATACAAATAACCCTTTAAATTTATATATATATTATTAAAAATACTATCTCATTATTAAAAGTAAAAGGGACCCTAAATCTAAATCTAAATTATATAATTATCTATGTATGTGGTAGAATATTCAATATATTTAAAATACGTTAATGATTGATGATGCCATAGTTATATGAATACTAAATAATACCGGTATTATTTTTTGGAGAAAGATAAATTAGCTCATTTGCAAGCAATCTGAGATGAAGTCGATCAGGGCCAGGGATTGTTGATGCCAACAAGAATACAAGATTTGATTAAAAAAAAAAAGAAAACAAGAATACAAGATTTGATTCAAGATTCATGGTATCGCTAACCACCTGCCGTATCTGAGTCGAGGTCATACAGATCTGTTGATGCCAACAAGAATACACGCCAATCCCAATAAGACCTTCTTAATCCTCCGTGCCTCCATAGATCTATCTTCCTAGACGACAACTTTAATTATCGTCGCCGTGTCTGTCCTACCGCATGGTGATTATCTCCTCGACGTCGACCATGGCCATCAGGGAAGTGACCGGGTCGCACGTGCTCACCATCGACGGCTACTCCATGGCCAAGCAACTCCAGCCCGGCGAGTTCTTGACGTCATCCACCTTCATGGCCGCCGGCCACCGCTGGTGCATCAGGTACTACCCTTGCAGCAGCGACTACCCGTATCCCGACGATCCTCCGTCCAAGTGGACATCCATGTATCTCCAGCTCGAACGGAGGAGCTACAGCAACAGCAACTACAATGGCTCCTCGCCATGCATGGCACGGTTCACCATCAGCTTGCTCGACTGGAACGGCCAGGTGGTGCCGTGGTGCAGCCACGTCAGCAAGGGTGCACGTACCTTCACCCAGATGGTATAGACATGGCTGGGTTCAGAAAGTTCGTCAAGAGGAAGGATCTGGACAAGTCAGACCACCTCCGGGGAGACTGTTTCAGGGTATGCTGCGACATCACAGTGTTGGTTAAGGAGACCACCACACCAACAGTGGACGGCACTGCTACTAATGATGTTGCTACGTCTGTTGCTAATGCTGCTGCTGCTGTAAGGTCTGCCGTCGTGCCATCGGCCACCGTTGCTAATGCTGTTGCCGCAGCTGTAAGGTCTGCCATCGTGCCACCGCCCACTGTTGCTAATGCCGTAAAGTCTACCGTCGTGGCGGCACCACTGCTACCGCCACCGCCAGCGGCCGAGAACACGGTCTCGAAGAAGGAGATGACCAAGGAAGATGATGACGATGATGCTCCGGCGAGGTTTGTCGTCGTGCCACCGCCCGACATGGACCGGCATCTTGGCCACCTCCTCTCGAGCGGGGAGGGGGCAGATGTCACCCTAGAGGTGGAGGGAGAGACGTTCATGGCTCATAGAACAATAATCGTTTGGTCGCCCGTTTTCAAGGAGGAGCTGTTTGGCCCCATGGAGGAGGGGACCTCGCCGACATGTGTGCGGATCAAAGACATGGAAGCGAGTGTCTTCAAGGTCTTGCTCCACTTCATCTACACCGACTTACTGCCACCTGATGTCGTAGACGACGATGGTGAGAGTGAGACCATGGCCATGGCGCAGCATTTACTCGTTGCGGCGGAGAGGTATGGTATGGAGAGGCTGAAGTTGATGTGCGAAGATAAACTCTGTAACTACGTTGGCACGAGCTCTGTCGGAACAATATTGGCATTGGCCGAGCAGCATGGCTGTGATGGGCTGAAGAAGGCGTGCCTCAAATTTCTCATGTCCGGCAGCAATCTGAAGGTGGCCATTGCGACCGATGGCTTCGATCACTTGGCGAAAAGCTGCCCTTCGGTTTTGAAGGAGTTGCTCTCCAAGGTCGCTCTGTGACATCTTCAGTTTGATGGCATCAACATCTGTGAATTAGATACTATACCTTTATTATAATTTTATATTGGCTAGATATAAATGTAATACAATGTAATTGGCATCTAATATTGTTTAAGAGTTTGAGAATTGTGCTCATTGAAATAGAGTTTGTTGCCCCTTGAGTCTCCCTGCAGGGTGCAGCCTGGAGAGAACGAAGAGCACTGCAGGTAGAGGGAGTGGAGGGACGGAATGGCGCCGATAGAGAATAGTGGTCGCGGGGGAAAAATATCTCAAGCCAACCACATGTGTCGAATAATGACTCCGAAGTCCGCCAATTTGGGCATCCAGTTGGGTTACTGTTGGGGCGAGAGTTTTCGCATTCTTTGCCAAAACAAAGATTTTTTAAATTATTTTGGGAATTGTTGGAGATGCTCTTAAAATGAAAATAAATTTTAATATTAAATAATATATGTTATATTCAAACTCTTGCCACTATTGACAAAAAATTCAAATAAAGTTTACAATCCTCTTGTTTAACTTCCAAAGTATGATCCAATAGTTGATGCAAGTATGAAGTAAGCTGCATTTAACTATTCGTATTACCTTACAAAAACGTTCTACAGTTACAGAGTTGATATTTGATCAATGATAAATTATTGTTATCCAGTATGAACCTACAAAAAAATGTGACTACAAAAACTTAGTCTCACCAGACAAGAATTTATTAGCATATATATAATAAAAATAAATAATTGTAGTTCCTAAATCTTGCTACCTTAAACATTAAGAACTCAAATAGTAACCTTGGAGAGCAACTCCTTGAGGACAGATGGACAACTATTCGTCAAGTCATGAAATCCATCAGTCCCTATGTCTGCATTCAGATTGTTACCAGACATGAGGAACCAAAAGCATGCCTTGTTAAGACCATGACAGCCATGCTTCTCGGCAAATGCCAGTATTGTCCCAACAGTGCTTGTGTCAACGTAGTCGCAAAGGTTGTCTTCGCATATCAGCTTTAGCCTCTCTAGATTTTATGTATCTGCTGCGACAAGTAAATGCTGCGCCATAGCCATGGTCTCACTTTCACCGTGCTGGTCTACCGCCACAGGTAGAGTCAGTGCCCAAAGTGGAGCAAGGCCTCAAAAACTCTTGCTTCGATGTCGTTGATGTGAACACTATCGTCAGCCTTCTCCTTCGTCGGGTTGAAGAACTCTGCCATGAAGACTGGTGACCCAGCCGCCAGCACTACTACAAAAATAATTTTTAGAGGGAGTCAAAATCAATTTTTAGAGCCGGTTTTTGGATCTGCCTCCATGCTAATGGGCTATCTAGGGTCGATTTGGGCCGACCTATTTTACGAAGTGGGCCTTGTAATTGATCGCCTTCGAAAATCAATTTATTGAGGCGGACATCTTAACTCATCCGCCTCGGAAAATATATCATTTTCAGAGGCGGTTGTTTTAAAGTGTTCTCCGCCGTTAATCGATTTTCCGAGGCAGAAAATAGTGTTCGCCTCCGAAAATAAAAAGTGTCTGCCTCTGCTAATACCTGGGATTAACAAAGGTTGATGTATTTTGTGTCCGCGTCTGAGGGGCAATTTGGAGTGTCCTTTAAAATCGTTTTTGTAGAAGTGCCAGTATTATCCTATGCGCCGCAAATGCCTCGCCATCGACCTCAAATGTGATGTCCGCTCCTTTTTCCACTAGAGAGGAGATGCCAGCAAAAGTCCTCAAACCAAGAAGTTTTCAATAGAAAAATATCGAAATTAAAAAAATTAAGTCTTTGGTATGCAACAAATTTTTTAATTCTAATTGTTTTCGTAATTCGTTCATACCAATGGTTATATGAGATCGGTTGCACCTATGATTTGCCACGAAAGCATCTATAAATTGAAAGATATTGAACATGGAAAAATTTGAAAATCAACAAACATACCATAGTGCAAACCTAAAAAATCAGAATCGCTTTTCCAGTTCTCCCATTATAGCTTATACCCGACCATCATAATGAATTTAAATATCAACATATGTATTGTAAAATAAACTTTAAAAAAATCAGATTCACTTTTCCAATTCTCTCATTATAGCTAACATCCAACCACTAAAACTCTTTAAATTAACACCAAAACAGTTTTTAAATTAACAGTTTTCATCATAAAGCTTATTAAAAACACCAAACATAAAAAATGCATACGTAGCAAATAAAATTCAATGCTCCTATACAATTCTCTTCCACAAATTTACAATCCAATAGATGGTATACTTCAAATGAAAACATCACAATATTAAAAAATCTACAACATCTCCACATGGCATTTTTACAGGTTAATGTAATCTGGCATTTATTTAAAAAATAGAAGATTCAACTAAAAAAAATCATCCACTGGCCATCCGCAGCAATGCCGCGGCCTATTCTTGTCTCGTTATTGAAAGTTAGATTAACCTAAATCTATATCTCAATTATATAATTATCTAAGTGTGTGGTAGAATATTCAGTAGATGTAAGATACGTTAGTGATTGATGATGCCATAGTTATATGAATCTTTATCATTACCTATTTCTAAAGCCAATAAGGTTTCTGTCTTTTTTTTCGTACGTCCTGACATGTGGGACCCACCTGTCAGTTATGTGCCATGTCTCCCTGTCAAAAGGGTCCCCCACATGTAAGGTTCACCGTTCGTCTGCTCACATGGGCGCGCCAGAGCATCTAACCTGGTCGTTTCTCCGTCTGGGCTGTGGACTCTTCGGCCCACGCAATGGTTTATAAGGACGTCTTCCCCTCGTTACATTGTCGAGGTGGGACTAAATTTATGCTGAGCACTTCACACGCTCCTCACAATGACAAAACTGGCACATACCTCGTGGGCTCTTTCCTCTCTCACTGCCCAGTTCTACTCTTTCCGGCCCAACAATTTACTTCGACGGCCACGGCTGCTGTTGTTGCTGCCGCTTCGCTCCCAACTTCTGCATTGGACTGCGGTAATGGCGGGTCCATTGTGGCGACGGTCCGACGAGTTCCCCGAGGCCCCGGCGGCGCGCGTTGCGGGATTGTCTCGGTGGGTGAGGTCACCCGCATCCGGATCAGGAGCCACGCGAACGCGAGGCGCCTGTGGAGTACTAGCTGGAGTCGGAAGGTGGACGGCGCCATGGCATCCACACGGCCGCTGCATGCCTCGGTACAGGCACCACGGTTTTGTTGTGGACGCGAAAGCTCGATTTGGTTTTTCGATGGGGACACAGCCGCTGCAGGCACGGCGGCTCGATCAGCTGCCGACGCCATAGCACGCTGTCTCGGACCCTGCGTTGATGGGGATTAGCGCGGTCTATCACCTGGCACCTCCGACCTTGCACGGCCCTACGGTTGTGAGATTAAGCAGGCAAGCACTTGGACTCTTGGAGAGATCAGAGAGAAAGCAGCAAGCACCAAGCAGCGATTGAAGCCTTGGTTTGTCAGAGCACGCATGGCTTGGCTAGCAGGCCATCTACATGAGCTTCTCCATCAGAGCAGGCATGCCTTAAATCGAACTCCAAGCATCAAATCCCCGCATCCCCAATTCTCCTTTTCTTTCTTTGGATGAAAACAACGGCAACCCGGGTTGCCTGAATTTTATTGATATCCAGTTCTCATTTTCACTAGGTTGAGCCAAATTTCAGCCACAAGCAGCACATCTTGTACCTCTCCTTGATCTTGTTTCTCATCATCACTGAGCATTAGAGCATACCAAGGCTACCAGCTAATCAAGCATAAGCTCCCCAGAGTTTTCCCTCCCTCTGTTTCGCCTTCACAAGCCGGAAATAACAGCAAGCAAGAGCCAAAGCAAAAACAGAGTCAATCAGAATCACCTCTCCACTTCTTCAGTATGTAGCCTAATCACCACTTGCCCCAAATCAAATAGAACTACAAGAAGTAGTCAAGTAGGAGAAGAATGGGTGACCCAAAGCCTGGTCAACTCAAGCGCGAGGGCTGCCTCGAGTTCGGATCGTGGATAGCGTCATGGCGTAATATCGGGCGGGATGTGTAGCCATTGTTCTCGTAGGTGCTACAAAGTGTAATTATGTCTAATCGATGTGCATTTGAAACTAATAGTAACTTGCTTGTAAGCTGTTGCAAACTCGCGTAGCAACGCACGGGTATGGTTGCTAGTACTGTATAATACAGGTATTAATTTTTGGAGAGAATGAAATTAACTCATTTGCAAGCAATGTGAGAGGAAGTCGATCAGGGCCGGGGATTGTTGATGCCAACAAGAATACAAATTTTATCCGCAAAAATAAAAAACAAGAATACAAATTTGGATTGAAGATTCGTGGCACCCCTAACCACCTGCCGTATCAGAGTCGCGGTCAGATCCGTGACCGAACTTGACACGCACTGATCTCCCCAATCCCCACGAAATAAGACCTCTCTAGTCTAATCCTCCCTGCCTCCATATAGTTCCACTTTCCTAGACGGACGTACGTACGTTCTTCTTCGCCGTCGTCTCCAACAACGTATATGGTGACGTCGTCGACCATGGTCATCAGGGAAGTGACCGGATCACACGTGCTCACCATCGACGGCTACTCCTTGTCCAAGGGAGCAGAGCATGGCAAGTACTTCTCGTCCACCTTCACGGCCGCAGGCGACCGCTGGCTCCTCAGGTACTACCCTCGCAGCGGCTATGGGTCAGGGTGGACAGCGATGTACCTCCAGCTCGCTCCGAGCAATGCTTGGCACGTCACGGCACGGTTCACCATCAGCTTGCTCGACTGGAACGGCGAGGCCGTGCCGTCGTGCACCCACGCCATCACTAGGGCTCACACGTTCGGTCCCTAAGGTTTCGACACGGCCGGGTTCCCAAGGTTCATGTCACATCTGGTTTTATAAAGGAAACCAGATGCATCTCATATGTGTGCCAGGATCAAGTTTCACACATATAATAGACTCCATGAATAACCAGAACTCAAAGTTACAGCGGAAATAATAAAATAAAGACAATACAAACGTATTCTAGCAGCGGAATCTTGAACTCTTCACCACAGGCAGCAGTTGACTGGGGGTTGCGTACGCCTAGCATCATCTTCAACAACTTCACACACCTTTTGAATACTGAGCAGCAATAAGCAAGGATGAGTACACTTATGGTTGGTACTCAGTAAGGCCACCGAAATAACCGGAACAATTTAATTATCAACTTCAAGTATATTAATCATGTAAGATCCAGGCCGTTCATGACCGCGAACACGGCTGTTATAACAGTTTTACACTCTGCAGAGGTTGTACACTTTCACCACAATTCGCGTAAAAGCTCCGAAGAACTTTAGACCCAACCATGCTGCACCACAAAGGCGCATACCACACTTCCGAGGTGTGATTGCATAGGGACGCTACGAAGCCTTTACAAAGAATTCCTACATGTGTGTTTGTTCCCAGTACTTACGGTTACAACAGAAGATAACCTCTTCCGATCCCCACACCAACACATCCACAAACAAATAACCACCCAACGGCAGCACAAACACAACATGTAGTTCATCTAATTATTCAGCTAAGACCAGAGCCATGTAGTATTGTGGTTGTACGGTTAATCCCGGGTGGTTCTCCATGGTTTCCAATTAACACATATGATCTCATAAAGCATAGGTAGAAAGATGGCTAGGGACACTTGCCTTTCCGCAAAAGAATACCACTACTCAGTCTTCAACTCTTGTTCTTGACAGCTTCGGAACGATGCTCCTCTAATCGTAGCAAACATCGAGCACAAGCACAAACATGCAAGCAAAGAAATAGATATAACTAAGAACAATACACCAATCAAAAGAAAAGCAAAGAAATAGATATTTTGCTACGGGTGAAGTTTAACGGCATATATTATCATGTTATAATACTAAACATAATTTTATAGTTTATTTTTTAATAATTTAGAAAATACTAAAGTATTAATAATCTTGATTTTATGATCACCCATTAACCAAATATTTTTACCTCTGTTTTCGATTAACTGAATTTGTATACGTAATTTTGGTCTCAACCCTCGTTAACCTGTTTGACCAACAAAACCTATAAGATAGTGATAAAAAAAATAGCCCAGTCTAGCACACTTGTGCAGCTCCACTCCATGCAGTAGCCGCCGCCTGGTTCACCCAGATCTGTCTCTGCGGAGACCCCGGTGCGCACGGCGTGAAAGCTCAAGCCTGGCGGCAGCGCCTCCACTCAGACCCTTCCTAGCCTGAGGAGTCTGTTGCGACACCGCCACGGTGATAACTCCGCCCGGCTCTCCGTTAGTCCCGGCGACAACTCCTCTCAGCCCTACACGAGGACGCATCAGGCGTGATGCCCTGCGTCTCCTCTGGTCTCTTTTGGTTCTCTGTAGATCGATTTGATCTTCTTGTTTCTAACTCTGTGTTGTACGTGTACATGACTACATGTGCTTTGCTTTCAATTGGATCTATTTCCTGGTGTAATTGGATCTCTTGGTGGCTGGTGCATGAGATTGTTGTATTTTGTTTCAAAATTCGATTGAATCTCTTTTGTCTCGGTAAGAAAAATTCGATTGGATCACTTCCATCTCGGTAAGAAGGAGGCCGCTGACCTCGACGGCTCCACGTACCGGACTCTGTCTCTTTGTCCAGCGGGATTTGGGTTCGGAAGACCTGTGCGTGTGCCTGGCTGCCTGCGCGCGGAAGTAGACGGAGATCTGACCTGTGGGTCCCACCGTCCGTACGACGGACGAAAAAAAGAGGGCAGAAACCTTACGTGCTTTAGGAGTAGGTATAGATTGCACAAAACCGGTGTTTTAACCGAGTTAGATTTTAATTATGAAAACTAATTCAATAATTGTTAATCAAGTTAACATGTGATTATGAACACTCGGATATAACCTATGTAGCTTTTAATTGGAAAGACTAGTTAAATAAGAATTAGGCAAACTAATATTTATTAATTTATTTCAAAACATGAAACATGGTAAACAACACTATTAAACTAAAGTCTACGCTTTTAGAAGATTAACGCAACAAAAACGAGGTTAAACGGAGACTAAACGTGAAATCTAGGGATAAAACAAGGTTCAAGGGCTTCTTTGTACTAAATCTAACCTTCCAGGGGTTTAAACAGAAGAAACCAGGGACCTAAAATGTAATTTTGTATAAAAACAGAAGGACTTTTGAGTAAAACGACCTTAAAGGACGGCGGGTTTGAAATCTAAAGAAGACAGGGGCTAAACTGAAAGAAACAGGACTTAGATCTAATTATTTTTGAACTGAGATGGACTTCGGGTTGATTTCCAGAAAGTGGAGGGGCTCTTTTGAAAAAATGACTGGCTGACCGGTATGACTAGGGTTTAGATCTAATGTTGGCCGTCGGATTTCCATCGGGGGGCTCTGTTTCTTCTGGGCGGATCGGCTCGCCGGAGAGGAACGGCTGGCGGCGGCGCCGCTCGATTCCGCGGCGGAGCTTCGCCGGAGATGGCTGGGGAAGAGGCTAGAGTGCTCCGTTTCTCGCCGCGCTTGGCTTGGAAGAGAGAGGGGGAAACGGGGAATCAGTTTTGCGGGTTCTCGACGAGAGACAGCCGGTGGTTGCGGTTGGCAGCGATGGACGGCGGCTCGGGATCCACTGCGAGGTCACACGCGCAACACAGAGCGAGGGAGAGAGGGATTAGAGGCTCGGCGGGTTGCTCACCTTCCTGGTAAACTCCGAAGCAAGCTCTTGGAGGCGGACTTGCGGCCAAACAGGGAGACGATTGCGGCGGCGCTCGAGCTCGATTGCGGCGGCGCAAGGGAGCTCTACGGCTAGGGTTTAGGCGGAGGGGCGAAGGGGTTGGAGAGACGAGGGGAGAAGGGAGGCGCATTAAATAAGGCGCTGGAGGCGAGGCTGGCTTGGCGCGGAAGCCAAGGAAACGCGGCGGCGGCGTGTCGTGCAGTGGCCGGACTCGAGCAGAGTCCTGCTCGCGTGCGATTGGGATGAGAGGTAAGGGATGACAGACCGGGCCCACATGGCGGTGAGAGAGAGGAGGCGCGATGGAGCTGGGCCGGACTCTGGGAGAGGGAAAGGAAGAGGAGATTGCGGGCTGGGCCGAGAGAGGAAGATGGGCTGCTCGACAGGAAGGAAAGGGAGAGCTGGGTTGGGCTTGCGGATGGGCTTGGCCCAAGAAGGAGAAAAGATTTAGGAATTGATTTCAGGAAAAGACATTTTAGTTCAAACATAAATCCAGGAAAATTCTAGATAATATATTTAAACCATAGAAAATATTTCAAAATCCCCAAAAATCCTAGGAAAAATTCCAGGGATAGAGTTGAAGACTTTGAACAAAATAGAATATTTGGAGCTCATGAAAGAGATTTTAAAGCCTTCTAATAAATAGATTTGACTTTAGGAAAAGAGAATTAATTCCCGAAAAAAATTTAGGAAATTCTCAGGGAAGATATGATCGACGTCTAAACGTATTTTGAAAACTTTAACACACAAAAACACATAATGCCCTTCAGGTAGGACAACATAAAGCATATTTATTTTATTTAGAAAAAAAATGTTTATTTTCTTATAGTAAATTTCCCTGTAAATTAAACAAAGGTTGGAAAATTTTAATAACTTGTGAAAATTATTTATTTAATTTCTCTTTCTAATTCACATCTCGAAATTCTAAATTTCGGGGTGTGACAGTTCATCAAGAGGAAGAACTTGGAAAAGTCAGACCACCTCCGGGGAGACTGTTTCAGGGTCCGTGTCGACATCACCGTGTTGAAGGAGACAACCAAGACAACGACGACAAAGAACGGCGGCGCTACTAATGATGTTGCTAATGTTGTTGATGCTGCTGTAAGGTCTGCCGTCGTCGTGCCGCCACCGTCACCGCCTGAAATCACCGTGTCGAAGAAGGAGGAGACCAAGGAAGGGGACGACGATACTCTGGCGAGCATTGTCGTCGTGCCACCGCTCGACATGGACCGGCATCTTGGCCACCTCCTCTCAAGTGGGGAGGGGGCAGATGTTACCATAGAGGTGGGCGGGGAGACGTTCATGGCTCATAGAACCGTACTCGCGGCTCGGTCGCCGGTTTTCAAGGGGGAGCTGTTTGGCTCCATGGAGGAGGGGACATCGCCGACACGTGTGCGGATCGAAGACATGGAAGCGAGTGTCTTCAAGGTCCTGCTCCACTTCGTCTACACCGACTCGTTAACACCTGATGTAGACAACGGTGGCAGTGAGGCCATGTCCATGGCCCAACACTTGCTCGTCGCGGCGGATAGGTACAACGTGGAGAGACTGAAGTTGATGTGCGAAGATAAGCTCTGTAACTACGTTGACACGAGCTCTGTCGGAACAATATTGGCATTGGCCGAGCAGCATGGCTGTGAAGTGCTGAAGAAGGCATGCCTCAAGTTTCTCATGTCTGGCAGCAATCTGAAGGCCGCCATTGTGACCGATGGCTTCTATCACTTGGCGAAGAGCTGCCCTTCGGTTTTGAAGGAGTTACTCTCCAAGGTCGCTCTGTGACATCTTCAATTCTATGCATGGCAGCAACGTCTGTTAATTGTTTTATTTATTACACTTCTATATCTGGTATAAATGTAGTACAATGTAAATCGTATGATCTTAACCGTTTAATGATTGTGCTTATTGAAATAGAGCTTTTATGTACTCCTTCCGTCTCATGTTTGTCCATTTGCACAACACACGCACGTCACGTCACGTCACGTCACGTAGAGGGCGAAATAAAAAAAACTATCGTGTTATCTGAGCAAAGACGTATGTAGTTTCGATGCCAGGAATTGAAGAAGGGCCTGTACAGACACCGCAGCGCCATGGAGGCCTCCCCACGCTGCTCCATTGTTAGAAGGGTCTATTTTATCTCCCACGTCATAGGGTAAAGTCCATGTTTTCTTTCCTGAGTAAAAAATCGGCTATTTTTGTTGCTCGAACATGGCCTCCCGGCAGATCCTATTTTAACCCGGTTTTGTCCTACATGGCGCCATGCCACCATGCCGATTTTGTCTATTGGTCCGCTATGCGGTGTTCCTAGCAGCATATTTAGTAGTTATAGATATACATATCATAGTCTGTCATGTGTATCTGGTGTTGTACCGGCCGATGCCTCAATGCAATACAATACATCTATTAGACACAATTCTATTATTCTAAATGGTATCATGAGTTTAGAGTCCGGGATCCTAGGCTAATCTTCCGCTGCCTC
>JACEFO010000525.1:0-27710 GCA_015342445.1 Digitaria exilis
TCGGGCAAAAGTTGGAGGTGACCTTGATATGTTGAGGTGATCTGCTGAAGATTTCGCAACGGCATAACCATGGCGGACATTGATAATTGAAACGGAGGTGGAATGCCAGTTAGATGGTTATGACCGGTTTCAGATGCCAAATTTAAAAGCAAATGCAGATAGTACAGTTAGAAGCAATGCACAAACACTTGGGTTTGTATCAAAGTGAAAGTTGGGATCCACCACAAGAAGTTGTTGCAACTAACGGCTACAGCATTGTCGATGCAGAGGCTGAATGTTGAAATATATTCCCGTTTCTAAAAAAAGAAGTTGTTGCAACTATGCTTTCGATCTCTGAATCTGCACCGTCATGTCATCTGAGAGAGATGCTCATTGACTTGTTTATTTGCTCATAAGTCCATCACTGATGATTCTACAGCTGGAGAGCTAGGCCAAAATGCCTTCAATTCATGTTTGCTCGATTGCTTCCAGCAGGCAGGTCCAGTTGCCCTGTCAGGTGTCTCACTTCTCAGCAGTATTCTTTTTGTAAATCCACTAATGGAGGATGCTTAGGATAGTACGCATAGGTTCTCTAGTGCATTTCGACAAGTGTCTACCTCGCATCCTTCGAGGATGTTTGTGTATACCGTATATCTTTTCTTTTTGCGAGAATGTTTGTGTATACCGTATATCTTGGTTGAGAAAAAACCTCAAGATGGCATATAGTGATCTTGCTGACGGTTCCAGCCAAAGCATTCAATTTCATACAGACAGAAGTCATCGTTTTTCAGCACTTCTTGTCATCTGGAGCACCCTCGCTTCCTCTTTCCAGAAAAAAGGACAGCAGCAAAGTCTACATGAACACGACGCTGTAAGGTCTGTACCCGCCAGAATTACAGCTGTTTTTGGTGCTGACGGTTGCCTTTGTTTTACTGGGACCTGTTTCCATTGAGACGTCAAACATTGGTGGCTTAGCTTCTGGATTCAGACTTCTACATTATGTTGTCATTGTTTGTAACAGACCGGAAATTTTGACTGTTTGAAAAATTCAAATTTTTAAAACTTTTTGAGTGAATATGAAAAACCTCCCTGAAACTAATAAGAGTGCGCTCTTTCTCCCCTAAATTCTTAGAAGCAACTAATTATAATCCCAATTTGCTAAGGATAATTATTATAGAGTGGCCATTTGGAATTATTTTGGATTTTATTTGGATTTTGTTTGAGTATGATTTGAATTTTGAATTTAGGTTCAAATTCAAATCTAATGCTAACTGAATCAAACTCTAACCTTGTTGGGCTCTAACTACCCCTCGGCCCAAACGAGCACAGCCCGGCCTGTTACCCCTCTCCTCTCCCTCGCGCGCAGCCCAGCCAAGCCCAGCAGACCCAGCTCGCCCGCTCTCTCTCTCTTCCACTCTCTGTCTCCCTCTGGCCGGTGGGGCCCGCTTGTCGGCGCCGCCCCGACGCGGCCGGCTCGCTCGCGCTCGCTCTCGCTCTCCCTCTCTCTCTCTTCCCTCCCACTGACCGCTCGGGCCCGCTCGTCAGCTTTTCCTCCTTTCTCTCGCGGCGCTCACGCGATAGCGCGTGAGCCGCACCGGCCGCGCCGCACGCGCGCTCGCTAACCCCCTTGCTCCGCGACAAAGGTCGCCGCCACCACCTGCTCGCGTGCCCCTCACGCGCGCTCCATGGACCCCAGCCACCGACTTCCCTCGGAACCCTAGCCGCACCCACCATCGATGCTCGCCGCGTGTCCCCGTGTCGCGGAGCCCCCTATCCTCGACGTCCGTGCCACGGCACCAGCCCCGCGACCTCCCAAACCCTAGCCGCCGCACTATTAAAACCCCTGGCCGCCTCCAATCGAAGCCCTAGGCCTCAATTGGGGCTTTTCCCCAAGCCGCCGCCGCCACCAGTGGAAGTGAAGGAGGAAGGAGAAGAGAGGAGGAAGAAGAAGGGGGGAGGAGGAAGAAGAAGGAGACCACCGTGACAAGGAGGAGCGCCTCGCGTCAAGGACGTCGCCACCGCGAGCTGCTCGTCTACCTCCTCGACGCCAAGCACCACCAAGCCGGAGAGGAAGAAGCAGAACGCCGACGTCAACCACGCCGAGCGGAACCGCGAGCCGACGCTGCTGTACCGAGCCATCTACCTCGTCGGCGTACCGCGAGTCTTCCGCGGGCCGGCGACGACTCCGCCAACGCCCAAGGTGAGCAAAGGCACCCCTTCTTCCCCTCCGTGCTATGCTCTGCCACGGCGGGTCGCCGTTCAAGCCGTAGAAGCGCCGCCGTAGGAAATCCCCTCCCTTTGTCCGGCCATCGAGCTGTGGCTCTTACAGGACTCGCCAAGCCGTCTTCCCCACCTTGCTACCATGCCGCGCGCCGCGGGCCGGCTCTGCCTGAGCTCGCGGACGGCATGGCCGTGCTGCGACTACGGCCCTGCCATGGAACGCGCACGCGCGCCTCATCACCCAAGCACCCGTCCTCGCAAGCCGCCACTTTTGGCCCTTAGTGCCGTGCCTCGCCGCCTTGCCGCGCTGTTGTGGCCGCCATGGCGAGCCGTGAGCACCGGCGTTCGCCGCACTCCGCCGCGGGCTTGGACTACCAAAGCCCCGCGCGCACCCACGCCTGTACAAGCACTCCCCACACACACACGCGCACGCGCAAGCGTTGGTGCGCAGCGCGGACCGCTCGCCGGCGTTCGCCCAGGCGTCTGAGGCATTCCGTCGAGCGCCTGGTGCGCATGCTCAACCACGTCGGGGCGCACCCACACACGCGTGGCCTCACGGCGCCAGCCCCTATAGGTGAGTGAGTGAGGACGTGGGTGCAGTCGGGGAGAGGGAGGTACAGCTCCGCTTCCCTTGTGATCCGATTGTGCCTATTGAGATGCCGGGGTTGGAAGCCCGTGCACCGACCGAGAGTGAAGGTGTGCGTGTGACGAGGTGGATGCCGCCGGGAACCCGTCGCGTGATGGGACTAGCCCGGGGACAGATATGTGGGACGTGATGGGATGAAGTTATATTTATATTCGCCACTATGCATAGGCAACCCTCAACCTCTTTCCTTGTTATTATTGTTATCCCCTTAGATGATAGGCCACTTAAAGCTTGCATACAGTTGGTGACGTGAGCCTGTTCCAATCCTTTGGGAACAGATTGTAAGTACACAGGTGGAGACGCCGAGTTCGACAACAACTTTGACGGGTGGTATGACTAGGCTGTGATCTACGCTCAAGTGCAGCCTGTGGAGATGGAGCCCCGAGAAGACGGAGGATCGTCTGCCAGCTTCCGTACCGCTAGAATTTCACTTTGTCGCTACTTTAGCCCTGCGTGGCAAATAATCGAACCCTTGATGGAAATGTAATAATTAACGACTCTGTTATGTTTTCGTTGGTTCGGATATGATATTACACTGTTTCGAGCTCTGTACATGATAGCTACTGATCCAGAGACTATCACAAGGGTACAGGGATCTGGTTTTTCGTAATTGAAAAACCGGGTCGTTTCATCGTTGCTGGTACATCATGATGATACAGTGATTCCTAACTATCAGTACATCAAAACTTTCAGCACGTCTGTTCAACGAAGCGTGTCTGCTTCGAATGGTTCTTCAGATGCTAAAGAAAATTGAGGAGCTGATAAAAGAATAATGGGATGTCAGTCCTAAGGTCCTACCACATGGTACCACCTCAAGGTATTGTCAAGGCTCAGGTTACATACGTTGAATGTGGCTGCTTCAATCGTTTTCCGAAGTGTTCACAGTATTTTCAGAAATAGACCACAATGTGACTTATGCAGAAGTCCACTCCGTCGCGTCGCATGCATATCCTTCACTTTGAGGCTGACGTTTTTGTCCCGTGCAAAACATGGCTGAGATTAATGAGCTAGGATGTCAACTTGTGTATTGCTCTGGAATGCAAGTCAGAATTTTATCCCTCTTTTCCTTTGAATGAAAGATAAAAAAAAATGTCGCAGGTTTTCAAGCCAAACTACTTTCACGGCGTCTTGAAGAGTGCAGCTGCAGCCATAAAATCTTTAACCGTGGCGGTGCAGGAGCTGCACTGACGAACACCGACTGGTCCTTGACTGAGGTCGTGTGAACCAGTGGACTCGCCTTCAATTTCTCGCTTTCACGTAACAACTTGCGAATCGATCTGTGTGCTCTAACTGTTCACGCGTTTTTGGTCAAAACCGGAGCCACTGACTGACGAGAACACTCGATGGATAGCTATTAGCTTGTGGCCTCGAAAGGGAAGACGATAGATTCAAAAAAAAAAAAAAATGGGAAGACGACACCATCCTGGGTGACGGCGTGACGGTGAGCCGGCCGCTGGTCGATTTCCATTATCCCCTTGACCTGTCCATTTCTGGCAATTTTCGTCTGACCCGGCGTTCTAGTTGCAACCAATCTTACAGCATAACAGGCGGATAATGGAAGTTGTAGTCAAAGATATGATTTCAAAGGTGTCAATGACACATGGAACAGGTCCTGTATTTTCATTGATAAGGCATTGCTATTTCGTTGCTAGGTCAAGATGTCCATAAGTTGAAAAGTATCATTTGATCTAGTCGAATTTGATTTCAATTAATGCCCATTGGACCGCCTTGTTCAGTAGCACAAGTAGGGGGTGATTTTTCCTTTTACCACTTGTTTGAAACTTATGATGTATTTTTTTCACCAGTGCTGATTTCTCTTTTGTCCTCACCATCTAGTCAGCATAATTTTGCCATCTTCCAAAAAAAACAATTTCACCATCAAGGAAACTATCAGGAAGTTTTAAAAACAACCAAGTTTGGTAGAAAATTAGACAAAAAGAAGGAAAATTTATGAAGATCAATAGAAGTGAAGGATTTATAGTGATATGGTCTGTACAAAAGCTAAACGTCTTTCCTCTAGATGTTTACATGTGATGAAATCAAAAGCCATGCAATGCTTTAAACTATGCGAGATCACTTATATCCCAAAAGGTTTAGGTTTTTTTTTCTGTATTTCCTATAAAACATTTTATTTATTTTTAACTTTTATGTATTTTATTTCTGCATTTTCCTCGAATACTACCTGCATTGGCCGGATGGTGACTTGGTGATGACAAACGATGCTATCATTGGAAAAGTGAAAAAAAGGGAGATAGAGAAAATGGATTTTGCATGGCAGAAGAGTGAATAGAGTTCAAGTGGCAAAGGAAAATGTCTTTTGCATGGGTGGCACGCCCTGTCATTTTCACTAACATGTGGCGCCTAAAGGACACGTGGCGGTGGCACGACGGAATATGATCGAATACCTGAAGCGCCAACCGTTACTCGTACATAAACGGCGAAACCTAAAATTTGTAATAAATGTTGCATATGCGCTGAACGGCTACCTTCGTCTGATCCATTCATTCCGTTGCCGTGCGTTGATCAAACATATGCGTTGAAATACGACCTTGCATGCCTGCGAGGCTGCGACGACGTTGTCGCTAAGGCCTAAGACGGCGCTGAAGGTCAGATCGATCTCACCCTCAGGGCCTTGGATTAACTGCTTGTCAATGCATCCTGCATGGCCAAATGGCCGTCAGCCCGTCACTACCAAAGAAGCTCCATGGTCCCGGCTAGTAGCCATGTCCAACAGTACCACTTCATTTTCATTGGAGTGCTTACGTGCCACAGAAATAAATAAGTAAATAAAATGTCGTCATGAACTTTATAACTAACTAGCTCATCAACCTGTGCATCTGCACGGGCTAGTAATTTTAAGTATTTATGAACATTCCGAATATATAAATTAACATTCATGATCTGCATATATCCAGTGGAAAATCTCTCATCGTGGAGCTCAATTACGATTAGATTTTTTAACAGTTTTATAAATAAGTGATCCAACACCAAAATTATTTTTAAGCAAACAAATCGTTCATAAATTTTATATTGAAAAGGTAGTGTCATCTGCATATAAATTATTTTTAAGCCATTAATTTATAATATAAAAGGTAGTGTCATCTGTGTGTGTGTGTGTACAAAACTGAATTTGATGCCACCCGTTTATAAATTTTTAAGCATACATATCGTTCGTAAGATTATATGTCTATACGACAACAATGTTGTGTTGTATGTGCGTGTAGGGTTTAGGATATTTGGTCTTCAAAAAATGAGTTTATTTAAAATTATTAGAGAGTGGCCTATCTGCTTTTATATATATCTCATTTTCTGTTTGATGACTATCTTATTCTCACATCTTTTTAACACATTACACATGTTTTTTTTTATACTACTGCATCGAGTTTTGGAAGATCTGTATTATATATTTATACTCATCCGACAATCAAGCCGCAATGTAGACATTAAACTCCTACCTAAATATGGGAACATCTTAAGCCATCATCTTCACGACTTGTATGCATGACTGCCTTGATGCAAAATACAATTGATTTATATCTCTCTTTTTACCAAGTGCAAGAAACTATTTCACTCTTGTCATGATTGTATCTCTAATAAATTAAATAATCAACAAATTACGCACAACGGTTTCGCATCGTCTAATAAATGTCGAATATATGGATGGAACAATGCAATGTAATATAGGAAACATAATAAAGAAGAGGCAAAGGCCAGAATGTTTTTACCAATAACAAATCATCACGGTTATTTTATATTGGCCATCAACAACTCACAATGTTTTTGAAGCTTATTTCTCATCCAGGGCAGCCTCTTCTCGACCATCACGATATGTTGCGCCCTCACAAGAACTTTTCCTTCCAGGCCATCTGCAACGTGCCCTGTTCTGTGCTCACCTGCTGCCGCTGTCATGGCCCCCCTTGTGTCGCTCACAGCACCATTCTACTCCCCTCGATCTTCTAGTCGACATGGGCGAGCCATCTAATTAAGCACCACAGGCCGCCGGGTCACACCCTCGTCAGGACATAAAGTTCTTGCACAGGATAGGGCCTAACCTTTAACGAAGCTACCATTTGTTCTTTGTATACTGCTTTATTAAATAAAGAAGATTGATTAATAGAGAGAGAATAGCTAGCTCATAGTCATAGATGTGGCCGATAGGATTAGGCTTCTTTTTTAAAAAAAGATCTGAAAATAATAAACTGGATGTGATCGTGTTTTTAGTGGCATTAGTGGGTAATTAATATATAGATATAGGGGGTTATTTTAGGCTACTTCTCCGTAATGGCATAGGTGGGTAATTTTTTAGAAAACAAAATAGATCTAACGGTTGTTATTATTAATGATAATTATAGTTTACGGATTGATGGCTAGATGCTTTGCTTTTTTTATGAGAATTTCTAGTATTTCTCTCTTTTTCTAGAGTGTTGCACCTAGAGGCTTCAAAAGGAGCCTCTAATTAGTAATAGTATGATGATATGATGGCTAGATGCTTTGCTTTTTTGTGAGAATTTCTAGTATTTCTCTCTTTTTCTAGAGTGTCCACCTAGGATCCTAGGTGGCATCACCTAGAGGCTTCAAAAGAAGCCTCTAATTGGTAATAGTAAGATAGTTTGGCATGCGCTCTCCCGGCGAGGGGGGGGCAAGAGACGCACCTTCTATTTTTGGGTACATTATTTATTATAGCAACGGTAATAGCAATAGCAAGGACGACTGTATACGCGATGCAGACCAAGAAGAGCTTATGTTTCCTAAAAAAAAAAAGCTTATGTTTCCAGATTCCACGCCCATCCGAGAAATTTTGATATTTAATCCTGGTTTCGCAAGTCTTTCAAAACATGACATTCAATTCGTAAGTCTTTAGATATTTAATACTGGATGCGCGAATTGTTTTGAAATGAGGGATTTCGAGGCCTTTTCTTGATTTCACTATTGTCCTTAATGTTTTTGCCATCCAGGCCACATGACTTGACTGTTTTGCCCCCATCTCTCTCTACCGCGTGGGCCCCACATGTCATTTTCTTCTTCTACCTCCAGCCACCTCCCCTGTCCATCGATTGGGAGAGCTCAACGTCGCCACCCACCTCGTCGCTGGCCTGCTACGCGAGACCCATCACCCTCTGGCGTCGAGAAACCTCTATCCCTCCAGTTTGCTATTGCGTGGAGTTTGTTGCCCGTCTGTGCTACTCGTCTACTCCTGGTGCAACGCCGCACACGAATACAAGATCATTCCAGACAAATCACACGCAAAGATGTTTCTTCGTGGTGAAATTCATCACTATTGCGACTGATTTTGATAAGTTTTGCACTGGATTGGAGTGAACAAGAGAGACAAAGGATAGAGGCAGCAGACGAGAGGGAGGAACTCCAAGGTTTGGAATCCAATCACAACCGTGTGGCGCTCGTGCTTCGCTCATCTTTGTTGGCCTCGTGAAGCACTACTTGGATCTGATATCTAAAGGGGAAAGGAGGCAGTCGGTGGACAGGGGAGGTGGCTGGAGGTAGAGGAAGAACATGACACGTGGGACCCATGTGGTAGAGAGATGAGGAGGGGCAAAACAGTCTGGCCATGTTGCGTGGATGGCAAAAGCATTAAGAAAAATCACGAAATCAAGAAAAGGTCTCGAAACCCTTCGTTTCAAAACAATTCGCATGTCTAGAGTTAAATATCTGAAGGCTTGCGAATTGGGTGTCATATTTTGAAAGGCTTGCGAATACAGGGTTAAATATCAAAATTGCTCCTCTATCCCATCCCATGCATGAAACCATCTGATGAACACACACCAGGTGAGGTCTCCTCTGCTCTGCCTCTGCCCTCGACTCTTGAGGCAGGCATTTTGACCTCAGGTGGCGTGCGTGATACTGTATTTCCTGCCTAATAGCAAGCGTACGGAACTACGGGTGCGCGACAAGCATGTGCTTATGTCAGTGACAAAACGATCCTGCATTCCTGCTCATGCACGCTCAGTGTCAGTTAAGAGGACAAGCATGCGATGCAACAGTGCCACAGAGGTGTCGAATTGTCAAAAGGTAGACGTGAACAGTGCAAAAGGAGACGACGAAAAAGCTCTCCATGCATTTGAACACTTCTCGGGACTTCAAATCCTGAACCTACCAACTTGGAACGTTGAATTTTGAGGCGCTGCATTGCACGCCTGCCCTCCCCAGCTGCGAAGTTCGCAGCAGCCTCGCAGCTCCCAAGTACTTGAATTTTTGATGATGCCTTTCGCTCGGATCAAATGAAATGGTTTTGTAATGTGTTTGGCAGACGCTTTGCGCCGTTTCCGAGGAAAAGCATCGAATCTTTCTTCATGTTTGACGACCAAAAGGTTCACGAGTCTGAAGTCTGAAACTAAGTTAACTAACTCCCAGAAACGAATCCGACAGATTGCCTAGGGATCAAAGCTTCTGGTTTTTGTAATCTGCTTGGCAAAACTCTGCACACTCCTTTTGAAACATCTCCTTTGTTTTATAAGGAAAAACAACTCTTTGAATTATTCTCTATCTTCATTTTAAAATTTTAATAATGCTGCCAGTAGTACGTTCTGTGCCCACTAGTATACTTTAGATTTGGGTAGCATTGATGCAGCAGAGGCAAGAATGTCAAACGATTTGACAAAAGTGGCTGCTTTGCATGCCTCCTCGGCAAAGGGAACTTGACCTGCGCAAACTGAATTTTCCGTCAGCCGAGTTGGCTTGTTCATGCCTTCTTGACCTGCAGCTGTTTATGCATCGCTTCCACCTCTGCATTTGAGAGTAATGGAGGCAACCCTTTTACCAGTTTGGCACGCCTAGGAGGAATTGTAGTACAGAATATTGTAAGCATCGTGTGCAATATTTGTGCGTTTCAAGCAGGTGAGCTACTTTGTACACCAACTATTGAAGATGCACATCTCCATTCTTTCCTTATCCACTTAAAATTTTTAGGTGGTCTTGCTGGCGTATGAAATTTATTCAATTCCCATACACACGTGTACTACTAGCCGAACAATTGAACACTTGTAGTTTATTTGGCTTACCAACCACGTGTGCTAGCCCACCAATCAATTGAATATGGGCTAAGTGAATGTATTGTGGGGTTGCCTAAAAAATGGATTGTGGCTTGGCCAATTTGCATTTACTACTAGCATCATAATTTAGCTATAAGATTTCCATGCTCCTTCTCCATCTGGCCAGGAAAAAAACTATGTTTTCAACACCAATGAGTATAAAATATAAACTTTGTTAGCTAACATTTGTTACTTCACAATATATGTTTGTTTTAAGCCGAACTATTTCAACTTTGCTAGTAATATCTATAAACACAATAAAATATTTTAATTTTGAATCTATAGTAATATAAATCCACATATTATTTTAGATATTGAAAATCAAAGTAAAAGAGATTGGCTTAATATAAACCTACATGGCCTTATATTTACAATGTAGAAGCGTCTGTATTATGATGTGCACTCCTATTTTCTAAAAATTCTCTTAATCAGAGAATATATAGAAATTCACCGTTCCATAATTTTAGATCCAAATTTTGGTTAAAATATATGAAAATTAAAAATCTAGGATGTTCAAGTAATATAGTTGTAGTCAAGTGAATAAGCCATAATTTGTGGGGCGGGTTGTTATCTGCAAAGGCAGTTTAGCACCATAGTACATTATTACTGGCATGTTTTGATACACATGGTATTATTGGTCTTAAATAACTACAACCGTTTATCTATTTTTTTGGAAATTTAAGAACAATTCAACACATTTTGTTCACCTCATGCAAGGCTAGAATTCAAGGAATTTTGCCTGTGATTTGATCCTTGCCTCTAATCCCAAATAGAAATCAATTTAGGTTTGTCGTTAGCCATTTTAAATAGTTAAAATCATTTTTTGTATATCAATACAAAGATTATGCTACCATATTCATTATGAAACATGATTTCATATGATATAACCCTTTCTGTGGGAGATATACCTTTATTAACCAAAGTATAATGCTGATGATCATGTTGATGTTTTTAGATGACTTATCTTTGGCATCAGATGCGATAGATAAGTATGCAATAATTATGTGACTTCAAGGACTGAAACAAGTATGTTAATACAAGTAGCATGGTCCAAGGAACGGTTTGAAGCTTAGATCATATATGTAGTTTTGCAGAGTGGGATAATTATCTTGCAATGAACTAGGTCCAACCCTACAAGTCTCCTATTGACATGCATAAAAATCTACAGAAATAAACCATCTAATAACCTGTGGTTGGCATGAGCCAAATTGTAATCTGTGGCCAAACATACAAAAGTGCCACAGCATTGGACAGTGCCATAGTTGGCGTCATATCTAAACTATAATGATTGTTTGACCAGAAGGGCTCTATGATTGTCCTACTCTTCCATGTCAGGTTCCTGACATTCCATAATCTAGTTTTAGGGTGAGTTTAGATTCACCAACTTTCTCCAAAAAAAACACTATTCATACAACTTTTCACTATTCATCACATCCCTCCCACTCACAGAACACTATTCATCTACAGTGTTTTTTCGGGTCTACAGTGCTTTTTCGGGGAATCTTTCCCAATCTAAACACCCCCTTATATTTTTTTTCTGTGCAACTTTTGCCATGTGCGTTTCTTGTCCAGAACACAGAACAGTGCTAGATCCATGCGTGACAGTGACCTTTGATTTGGTAGAAGGCACAAAACGTCCTAGCACGCGTGCACGCTCAAGATGGCTTATAGGAGTACACTCCTGCTCAGTGCTCATGCATATGCATTGTATCAATCTGGAAAATGGTTTCTGCTGACCGTACGTCACCACCGACCAATGACCGTTCCGTGATTGTAGTTGTACTCCTTACAGGACAGAAAAAAAAAAAGAGAAAAGATTAGCTAGCGAGGAGAATCTTTAACGTATTGGCGAGTAGGGACCATGCCACTGTTGCATCGGCGTGCCCTCGTCCTTGCTTGGATGGCAATCCTTAGCCTCCTCGTTTGTACGAGCGTGATTAGATAAGCATAAGGTGGGGTGTCACATTCTGTGATTTTAATACCACACAATTTCCTTGAGGTCCGTCCTTGGTGTCCTGCACTCGTCCACACGTTGGGGTGGAGAGGAAACATCATTTCACTTGAGATAAAGCTTACTACTTTCTAATAGTAACTTGATCCTTGATTCACCGCTACGCTACCTATATGCGTTACAGCGTTGCAACTTCTCAATGAAATACATGCATTATATGATCTAGAAAAAAAAAACAGAAAACTAGCCGAAAAGAGCAACAATTAGAAGGTGGATAAATAGGGTTGATGGCTACAGTTGGGTGGTGGGAGATTTAGCTAATCGCCGTTGCATGCAGCGCCGGGCCCATTGAAGAGACCGATCTCGCACATGAGAAACGCCAAGAAACGGTCCAAAAGTAGCTAAAACTAAACCTTACAAATAAAGCTGCTGGCCCCTCCCTTCACTTGCTATCTTTATCCAACCGATGCCAACAAATCTAGCGAGTAGTGATGCACACACTCGCACCCGTCTTCTCCAACCCGTACGCTCTCTCGCACTCCTGTCATCCTGTGGGGGCATTCATCGGAAGATCAGTAGATGCTCGCTGATCCATGGCATGTGATGTGCTCTGATCTCCGGATAAGCGAGCACTCGCATGCATTATTCCACGGAACTACTGTCCTGTATGCAATGATTGGGAGACATCAGATCCAACCCTGATGGCATTGGCAGCCGTAAACCGAAGCCACTTTTGATTCCTTCGGGCGTGTTTAGTTTCCAAAAGTATTTTTACTTCCTATTCATCCTCCTCATAGAACATGCGTTTTTAAATTTTTTTTCTCTTTCCTATTCATCCTCCTTACATAACAAGTATTCCAGAAAAACAACTAAACACGGCCGATCTCTTTCTTGTCCTTGGTCCATGTCACGTCCACGTCACCTCAGTACCTCCACCGGGCTAGATTGATCCAGATCAAATCTTCCATGGGATCGTCGCCCTTTATGGACCATTTGTCTTGTTCTTCCCCTTCCAATGCACCGTGTCCGCACATCGCCGGGAAAGGGGTGCCTAGCCACAGCACTCCAGTAGCCACTGCTGTTGCTGGGGTCCTGTAGCACAATGAAAGGGCCGGCCGATGGACAGGCACGGAACTCATGGCGCGCATGGAAGACGTACGCATGGCCACCAGGTACGTTACATCTGTCAGCTCTCAGTGCCCTCGGCCCTGCCCCGGCTTTGAAAAGTTTTCTCCTGTTTCTAGCTGGGGAGACTGGACGAGAGCACTGCACAGTGGTCACTTGGCCGTGGCGTACTGGCGTGTCATCCGCGTCGCAACAACCGCCGGCCGCCGCCGGATCGAGCGCGGCCGCGCGCCACACACGATCCCCCGGTCCTGTAGCTAGTGGACGCGTCAAGCATCGCACGGAAAAGGGGTTCGTGAAAGTTAGCCGAACAGGGGGAGGATATATATCATCACGAATCACGATTACCAAACTTTACCAATCAGCAGTCGCCATCACATCCCAATAATAACAAAGACCGGACCCAGTCACACACTCCCCGCTCCCAGTCCGCCGATGAGCACGCGAAACCGATCTGATCTCTGTCATCAAAAGCCTGACACGGCGAACTGAAGTGGAGGCGCAGAAGATACCGGCGACACCGACTGATGTGACGAGGTCACGAGGGGCACTCGCGCTAGGGGCAAGGCAGTGTTCAGATTAAAAAAAATACTTCTCTAATAAATTTTTTCTATTTATCCCACACACAACACGTTTTTCAGTGCACTGTTCATCTAAAAAAAGTATTACCTCCAATCTGAACACAACACAGAAAAAAAAAACCTCACGCCCCGCGCGCAGCGGCCGAAAACCCATCGGGAACACGGGTTCGGCTCGTGCCCGATGCCAACCAATGATTCCCACGCTACGGCGAGAGGAGTGGGGGGAGCACGACGGGCACGCACGCACGAACAAACCGTTCGCAGAGGCGTGCCGCCGACTTCTCGCTTGCTCGCGGCGCGGGGTACCGACCTCTGCACTGACGGACGCGAGGGCTCCGCGTCACCCCGCGACCAACCAACGGCTCGGGAGCACGCCACGCTCCCGCCCGCGCACCAGTCGCTGCGTCAGCGGCGGGAAGTGGCCGGCCACCTGCCCCGACTCCGGCAGGCAGGCGGAACGGAACCAGAGCTCAGCAGCGCATCGCTGGCAGTCTGGCAGATCCGGCACGGTGCGAAGCATGGGAGCAGGAGCACTAGTAGCTCTGTAACGAGTCAGCTATCTGGGGGGTGTGACGAGGCTGTGTTCAGATAGAAAAAAAATATTTTTTTAAGTTCCTATTCATTTCCTCACATAACATGTTTCTTAGAAAATTCTTTTTTTTACTTTTTCTATTCATCTCTCTTACATAACACGCTTCCAGAAAAAAGCACTTTTACTCCTCTTTTACTGAACACAGCCCGGAATCACCGCGATTTGGTGGTGGAATTTTTCTGGCGTTTAGATTCTCTGTGAATTGGGCCACGAGGCCGTACGTGGTATGAAACGGCATGTACTATGAGATGTGGTCCCGACAGTGGTACCGCTCCTGTTGGGCTGCGTTCAGATTGGAAGTGAAAAGTACTTTTGCTAGATGAATAGTGCACTGGAAAGCGTGTTCTATGAGTAGGATGAATAGGACAAACTAGTTGGAGAAGTACTTTTTTGTGAATCTGAACACAACCTTGATTTCGGCGATCGCATGCTGCGGCAACTTGCAAACTTGCAACCGCGGCGCGCCCGTGTGTAAGCTCTACCCAAGTGTTGCCATGATCTAGTATATCTGCATCCACTTAGAAATCGTAAGCGTCTATGATTTATGTGGCTCCATGAGACGAGCCAATTCTAGCTCAGCTGGCAAGGTTCTTTGTGGTGGAACTAGCCCACAAGAGTTTAAGTCTTCGACTTAGCACTGGTGCTCGCATTTTCCTAGATTTATTCTAGGATTTAACCGGCGCTATTCTTTTAGTGGTAGGCGACGTGCCCGTCGATAGCGAGGCGCCTGTGGTGACTTCGTCAATTTGGAGGATTTGCCGGTCCAGTCTCGTCTGTGATGACTTCGTCAATTTGGAGGATTTGCCGGTCCAGTCTTTCGGAGGTGCTCATAGGAGTAGGATTACGTATGTTTGTAGGGAAAGTGTGCGTGCGTGTATATGAGTGTCTAAAAACAAAGCTAATCCCTAAGGTTCCATTCCTTAAGATGATTATGGTCTATACATAGTTCTTGCTCTGAGACTGTTAGGGAAGATGTTAAATAGTAAGGGCATGTTTATGTTTCGGCGGTTAAATCATAGAAAAGTGCTAGCATCCGTGACGACTCTAGTAGAACTTGAATGCCATAAAAGTATATTAGATGCTACCCATAAATTTCCCATGCTTAATTTTCTAACTATCAACACGTGGCAGATGGATATCTTTCCTCTAAAGAGGGGGAAAAGAAGAGAACATTCTTTAACAAAGTTTACACCACCCATAAAAGTATCAATAAAAACAGCTAGCTCCCGACATTGGCCTAACGATGGAGAAAGAGTCAACGCAAGAGCAACTTGCGTGTTGTTTAAACATTGACCGTGTAACTATCTAACACCAATGAGTACCATATACTACCCAAAAACGAACACCCAAGTTTCCAACCACGGGCAAAAATAGGCGAACAATCCGCACGACCCTCTCCTGGCAGCATGAGGAAAATTAAAGTTTCACGAACCAGTGGCACTAGACCCTGGAAAATTATCCCCCAAGAAATGTTCAAATAAAGCTTAGGAAAAGTAGGAATTAAGAAAAGAAATAAATTGGAAAAGAGAACGGAAGAGAAGCCAAACTAGATCAGGGCAGGGCGGCAGGCAGCTCTAGCAGCTACGCTACTCTACGTAGGAGAATACGTCGCATCAGTCATCACCAAGAGGATCCAAGCTGACCGCGTCAACCTCAGCGTGCGTGAACCACGCAGAGTCGCAGAGATGGCCAAGCCGCCCCATCCATTCGCTCGGCTCTCCCTCCCCTGCGAGCCATGTCGGCACAGCGTAATCCGCATGCACTTAGCACGCGCTAATCCAAATTTCTAACCCTGATTAAACGCAACCACAACCACGAACACAAAAACGTACCCGTCATCTCTATCCACTTGTAATCCAGTACTGCCGACTTGGGCAGTAGGCGTACCAGTTAACAGGGGCTTGTGTGCTCTCGCAAAAAAAGAGCGGGGGTGGGCCGGGGGGGATGAAGCCGTAAAATTTCAAAAAGGTTTAACAGCAACGGTGAAAATAAAGTTAACGTTGGCAGAGTCGCAGAGAGCCACGCAGCCACCCCTCTGCTTGCATTTGCATCGACCAGTTTGAAACGAACTTTTCAAGACGGCTATTCTGTCACGTTGTTCGCTCGAGCCTTCCTTCTTCTTCTTTTTTAATATTTTATTGTTTATATTGAATATATAACAAAGAAAAAAAAGAGAATAAGTGAATTCAGTAAGCATGCCTGCGCCGCCGCTGCTATATATCCGTCCACGCGTCATCGTCGGAAATATTCGTAGGGGTTGAACGGTCCGATGCGATAGCTAGCTGCCCTCTCGCGACGACCCTGCTCTGCTTGCTTCGTGTCTCGCAAGCTTGGAGGAAGAGCGAGGGCTGGTTCGGGGCTTTCATGCGCGGGCGACGTTGACTGATGTGCTTCGAGCTGGCGGACCAACGTGCACCGCAGCACGGCGGTGGTGGCGGAGGCTGGCCGCCGGTGAAGCGCGCCGGCGGCGAGCAGGACGGGATGGCAGCAATGGCGACCGGCGACCCACGGGAGGTGATGTCGGAGTACTACCAGGCGCAGGAGCAGTCAACGATGGTGTCGGCGCTGACCCAGGTCGTGGCGGGCGGCGCCGCCGGCTCGTGGGGAGAGCAGCCGGCTTCCACGTGGGCGTCCGCCGCGCCGGAGCAGCAGCAGGCAATGCACGGCGGCTACGTGCACGAGATGGGGAGCTACCATGGCGCGGCATCGCCGGAGCTCGCAGGTAACCAACTCAGCCTGCAGCCTGGACGCGCGTTTGCTTCTCCCCCACAAGCTTTCCCACGCTAAAAGCTCTTGCTTTTGCCGCTTGTTTCGCTGCTTACCGCCAAGTTTTAATTCAGCTGCATGCTTTTGGTTTACATGTTGTGTTTGTTAGGAGTGGTACCCAAGTTTAGCGTGTTTCGTTCTTTTGCTGCTGATTTTCTTTTTGCTCGAGACGTGGCAGGCATAATAAGCAATCAATATTAAGGTTGCACATATCAAATGCTTTAGTGTATTCTAAAGTACTAGTGCTAGGGCATTTATCGCTGTTCTTGGCAAGAGAACGTACGGTACATGCATCATGCATGCATCAAGATGTCATATGCTTTTCTCTGTGAATTCTCTTTACAGAAGAAGACAAAAGACAAACCATGATGCACATATGAACGGTTAGATTTAGCATATTCATATTCGTTTTCAATCACTTGTCGCCTCCTCTGTGGTTCATTGCATCATATTTCCATCTCTATCTCTATCTAGCCTCTGCCTTTGTTCTGATGATCGAGTAGTAACACTTACGGCAGCATCTGAATGCCTTCTTTTACTCAGAGAATGTAGTAATTATCCCCAGCTCTTAGAAGGTTAGTAGTAGAACCAAGGGGGGGGGGGGGGACAATAAAAGAAAGGCGTGCGAGCGACACATTCACAGCGTATAATAGTAAACGGCTCGTGTCGTGTCGTATCTGTACGTGTGCGTGACATGTAGCCTGGTACCAAAACCTTCGACGGAACCAAACCAGCAGTCAGTCACATGAAGGGGCAGGGCAGGGCATGCATCCACTGGTCGCCACCACGTCTGGTCTGGTCTATCCTTAACGCCCCTGACATCAGGAATGGAACGGACCATACCTGGACGGCACCACTCCTCTCCTCGCACAGTTGGACGCCATTCACCACCACCCTGCTGCTGAGGTGCCCAACATCCTTTGCAAATTCACTGTATCCTCTGCAACGCAACAAGGGCGTACAGCTAAGCTCGCCAGCCATTTCCATGTGGGCCCGTTGGCCATACTCTACAAGCGCTACGTACGTGCGCGTGCCACGCTTGCGTAACGCGTAGACTTCCAAGTTAAGATACATGCACGCTTCTTCCCTTTTTATTATTCTTTTATTAACTGTGTATAAGTAAAACATAAATTGGTTGTTGATGTGCCAACATGGATATACGGCAGAGCGCGTAATTCCTTTCTTGAAGAAACAGACGAAAGCTGTAAAAAAAATGCCAGAACAAGGCTGTGCTGTCACGTACCGTCGTACCAGCTACCTTTTTGCCGTTTTGAAGCCCTGCCTTTTTCTACTGCTTTCCACTTCGTTCCGAGAACCCAACTCGTCGGCGAGCGACGCCATCGATCGATCGACGCCTTGTACATTAGCTCGTCACGACGCCAGATTCTCGTGTAGTGCGACGTCGCGTTCGCATGCAAAATTATACTCGGCAAGTGTTCAAACCCGATCGCGCTAGTCGCTTTGATCATCTCCGCTTTTGCTTTCGCCTGTGGCTGGGCTCTAGTACGCACCTCAGGACCTCATCACCTCACCTGTATATATATATCGCGCAGGGTCGGAGCAGGGCTCGGACATAACCCAGAGCGCCGCGGCGGCAGGCATGGAGGAGCACCACGCGGTGGCGGCGCTGTCTGGCGGCAGCCAGGATGGGCCCGAGACGCCTCGCCGGCGCTACCGCGGGGTGCGGCAGCGGCCGTGGGGCAAGTGGGCGGCGGAGATCCGGGATCCCCACAAGGCGGCGCGCGTGTGGCTCGGCACGTTCGAGACCGCCGAGGCCGCGGCGCGCGCCTACGACGAGGCGGCGCTCCGGTTCCGCGGCAGCCGCGCCAAGCTCAACTTCCCCGAGGACGCGCGCCTCCAGCCGGCGTCCACGGCCGCGCCGCCGGCGTCGATGTCGGCGCCTCTCTCCGCGGCGGCGGCGGCCTCGACCTACCACCACGCCGGCGCCGCCCAGGGCGCGGACTACCTGCGCTACCAGATGCTTCTGCAGCAGGGGGCCACCGGCAATCAAGGCAACCTCCTTCCGTTCTACGCCGGCGGCGGGGGTGGCATGTCCAACCCCTACGGCGGCGCCGGCGGCGCCATGAGCAATCCCTACGGCGGTGGCGGCGGGAACACGAGTGCCTACTTGGGATCCTACCACTCGTTCCCACCCTCCTCTGTTTCTGTCGCCACCGTGCCGTCCTCTGCTTCCTCTGCTTCGGGATACTACTACCCGTCGCCGCACGATTCGCACCAGAGCGAGTCGTCCACGGCGGCGGCGGACTTTAACTGGGATACCTCCATGATGTACTGGTCTGACTCGGGCTACCCGCCGCCACCTCACACTCAGTAGCAGCAGCTAGTAGAAGAAGACCCTCTTCGTTTTGTTTTCCTCTCTCTATGGAATAATCAATCAGGTGAGTGCGGCTTGAGCCTGGGATGGAGACGGGTGTAAAAGAGCGGACCAAAATCGAGAAGAGGAAGATGCTTTCGTTTCTTTCATGTACGATCATAGGCTCATATGGTCTTCGTTTGTTGATTATTAGTTTTGATCCAAGATGTGGTAATCCTGCCCATTGTTTTCCTTTGATTTTCGGTTGCAAAATTAAGATTTGGAAGCTCCAACGATGCATGCTTTCTCCATGTTCTTCCAGAGAGGTACTGTGCTGTCACTTGTTTTGTCAGATTCTTTATTTTATCGTAACTTTCCTTAAAGAAAATGTAGATTTCGTGACTCATGAGTACCGTTGGTTAATAGAGCACGCGAAATACATAAATCAACGCTCATCTGTGGATTAGCTGGACTACATCATGTGCGGGGATTTGGATTTTGGAGTTTTAGCAGTACTACGTACTCAAAACTTGTAGATGGTGGAGGCATTGCTCATCTGGAGATTTTTAATGTCGTGTGCTGGCATGCATAATAACTGAGGTATTGGGCCTTGGGTAGTATGAACAGGGTATCAGCGTGGACTTCTGTTTTTCTACCCGTACGTATCAGCGTCAAAATTAATTGCACGAAATAAATGAAACGGAACGTTCCAAAGTAATCACGCCAAAAATATAGTGGGAAATTAAGTAATCTGTAATCACGCCCAAGTACCGCTTCATTGTTTAATTTGAAGGTTTATTCTGATTTGAACGGTGATGTTTATGGGCCACTGGGCCTTAAAACCCACAACTACAACAACCCAAGAGCGAAAAAAAAAAGCCAAGATAATCTGAATTAGGCGGCCTGTATAATAAGATGAAGAACCTGGAATGTGGCCCATGTTCCCTTGCAAGCACGAAGGTCGATTAGCTTCATAAACTAAAAAGTGATACAAAACCAATTCCTGCCTCATCTGCTCTTCTTTCTTAGGACAAAGACTCCTACTCCTATATGATAAACGACATGTCAACATCAATAGTTATGCAATGCGATCCTAAAGAAGACCTGCGTGCAAAACCTGCTTGATAGAGACAGACTGACAAATCCACTACAAAACCACACATCCCTTCATTAACACTGTGGTAAACAGGGATTGAGATGACGAATCTTGACAAAGCGATCTGTCACGCACGCGAGTCTCTGAACCTGGTTTCTCCGGCTAGATGACTCCAAACCAATCCAATCAAACAACGCCGCTACGTGCTACTGGGCACCGTCTAACCAATAATCCACGACCCCACTGGTGAGTGGGACCAACAACAACCGCGGAACTGACTCTGTGGGCCCGCACACGATTCTCCCCGGAGGTGGATGGCGACCGCCGAACTGGTTTGGGCCGACCAACCTTTGTTTTTCGTTCGGTTCGAACCCAGGCCGTCCCGTGCCGGCCGCCGCGCGTTCCGCCCGTCCCACTCGGGCCAGCTCACCGCCAGCCCGGCATGGCCATGATCCAAACGGCCAAACCCAACCAATCCCCACCTTGGGCCCCCTCTTCCCGCAGCGACGCGCTTCCCCCAACGCCGTCACGGCTCGTCGTCACCCTTCTTCCCGAGACCTTTCCGACGCGGCATCCGCGTCACGCGCGGTCCCCGCAGCGCGACCGATACTCGGCCGCCGCGTGGAGGGCGGCTCCCGAAACGGACACACACGCTGTCTTGTGGGTCCAAGACGTCAGTGGCTGGCGCCCAGGGGCAGGTTGGTCACTCCGCCCCGCCAGGGTTGACGTCGTCGACTCGTCGTCTCTCTCTCCGGGACCCGTCTCCTCCCCGTCCCTTGCGTACTCCGCCACCAACTGCTTTGCTTGCTGCTACTCGCCGCCAGCCAAAAGCAGCCGCCCCAGCCTGCCTGCCCGTCTGCTCCCCCCCCCCTGAAGCGACGCCTCACCTCGCTCGCACCTGCTCCTCCATTCCACCCGCACCCCCAGGGAGAAGCTTCTAGAAGGGGGAGCCATGGCGGACGAGAAGGAGTCGACGTCGATCCCGCTCAGCCAGGCGGCGGAGGCCGTCGACCCCGAGGACCCCGCCAAGTCGCCGCCGCGGCCCAGCTCGCCAACCAACTCCACGCGCAAGGTCCGGATCTGTCCCCTACGCTTCTTCGCTCGCCTCGTGATTCGAGGCAGCATTGCGCTGGTAGCGCGGCCCCGCTGCTGCGCTTTTAGGGCTTTTTAGCTGGTAGTCGACAAGTAGGTTTCTGCTCCCAGTTTGTCGGATCTGTACGGGCGCGCTCGTAAAGTGGTTGGCCAATTCGATGGGAGCTCGTGGATTTTTATGCGAACTGTTTAGATTTAGGAATACGAATTTAGTTTAGGCTGATCGAACTACACGCCCCCGAGTATGAAGGGGATGCTTTTCATTTCATCAAATGGAGATTAGGTGGACATGTCAATACATTTGTTTTGTGTGTTTAGGTGGACATTAATACATTTGGGAGGCACGTTAAAGTTTGTAGATGATTGTTTTCATCTGATTGCATATTACTTTATTTCTTTTTTGTCATAATGTTGTGCCATCTTGTACTGAAGTATAAAACTTCTACAACACAAGATACTTTAAGAAGCTGTGTATGATTTTGCAGTGGTATAACACGGTCCAGTTTGAAATCTATAATGACATGAAATGTAAACAAATGTGCAGAAGTGAAATATGCTTTCCTTGATCCTCACTGTTTTTAAAGTTTCTCAATTCTTTTGGAAGCACACTTTTGAGGACAAACTTTTCATTTATTTTCCTTTTTTGCCTTCTGACTTGCTATTTACATTTCCAGTTCAATTATGTTGATACATATGTCAGGCCTCTCCATCTCAAGGACCTACTGAATAAACCCTTGACCTGATCTCTTCATGCCTGTTATATCATTTTTTTGAAAGAACTATTTTGCTAACAGAACTTTATTATGCACATAGTGAGTAACGGATATCTTTCTTTGTTTCACATTACGCAGGCATGCTGTGCTGTTCTTCAAAGCTGGGTGTCAAGAAAATTTATGACAGGATGGTACGTTCACGAGAACTGAGTATGAAGTCCATGGATTACCTCCTATCCATTCATGATAAATTTCATGTGTTTTATGTATGCAGTGTAGTTCTGTTCCCTGTTGCAGTCACGTTCTTCATCACATGGTGGTTTATTCAATTTGTTGATGGGTTTTTCAGTCCCCTGTATGCAAAACTTGGAATCGACATATTTGGTAATTGTTGTACATATAATCTGAACTTACTTGGTGATTATGAACTTACAGAATGTCTGTATTTGAATCTTTCATATATCATTGATGACATTCTGTTAACATGTCATCCATATAGTTGGATATCTTATAAAGTATATCCTCGAGGATAAGTTGACATGTCATCCATATAGTCTTACCATGAAAGCGATCACCAGCAGTCTTTAAAATGTAGGCCCTTTGGCAGATCAATTTCTATGTTTCAGTGGTATGTGATCCCACATTATGGTGCTAACAACTTTCTTGTAACTTGGCTCTTCAGTTCCTCCACTCCATAAATAATTTGATTAAACTTGATCTTTTCTCGCTATAGTACAGAAGAACATTAGTTGCTGCAAAGTTCGTGTTACATCTGTCATGCTTATTCATTTTCATGACGGTTGCAGGTCTTGGTTTTTTGACTTCTCTGGTATTCATATTCCTGGTTGGAATATTTGTTTCTTCATGGGTTGGCTCGACCATCTTCTGGGTGGGAGAATGGTTTATAAAGAAAATGCCATTTGTAAGGCATATATATTCAGCGTCGAAGCAAGTCAGCACTGCTATTTCACCAGGTTACATACTTCTACACAGATTTTAAGATCCTGAAAGCTTTTCCATACTTTGTTCCTTTTATGGACCGCCTTCAGTAAACTTTGTTGATATGAAGTTTTTGTCAGTGAGTTCTGGATAAGCCTGTAAAGCTGAAAAAAATAGCATCCCCAACAAAATAAAATAAATCTTCCAAAAAAATGGGACTGCTGAATAAAGCAACTTCTATTGCATATGACTATCTGTACAAGCTTATCTTAAGGTATTTTTACAAGAAGCTTCCTTATGAAAATATTTGTTGACAGATCAAAATACGACAGCTTTCAAAGAAGTTGCAATAATTCGTCATCCTCGTATTGGTGAATATGCGTTTGGATTCATAACATCAACAGTGGTCCTTCAGGTACTTGGTTTTGATGCGTGCTAAATAAAATGAACTTCCACATATCACTAGCCTCTGATTTTGTTATGTCACACTTGCATGCTTCATTTCTCCCCTTGTGATATGGTTGTAATTGTTCTCATGGCACCTGTTGTGTTTGGCTGCAGACTGACAAAGGCGATGAAGAGCTGTGTAGCGTGTATGTGCCAACAAATCATCTATACATTGGTGACATATTTCTGGTGAACTCTGAGGAGATCATAAGACCTAATTTATCCATTCGAGAAGGAATCGGTATGATAGTTTATTTCTTATTATGCCTACCGTCCCTATGTTCTTACATCTTGTAGCAATTTATCTTGGACATGCTAGTTAGTTGTTTAGCCGTTCAGCTCGATTTTGCATTAAAAAAGCTTAGAAATCCTTTACATTATTGTTTGACAGGATTGATAAACAAATATATGTTCATTTTTCTTGGTTCCTGCAGAAATAATTGTTTCTGGAGGAATGACAATGCCTCGGGTGATTGCACCAATGGAGCCCATGCCGCGGAAAAGCCAGAACATTCGCCTAAATAGAAATGACGTGATGTAACGAGTCACAGATACAACAAGGTAAAAGATTCCAGCCTTGTTAGCCCTAACATCTAGTATTTGGCTTGTTTGACTGAGTGTTGCGCATCAAGCAGAGAATGCGACCTGTGGGTGGGTGACTCGGGTACCTGGGCTGTATGTTTATCCTGTGATGTGACATGTTTGGATAGGGGAACAACTCTCTGCTGAGCCATCGTGGCATTACAGATGCAGGGTAAGCATTGTCCTGATGCTCTGGGATCACACTTGTGTTGGTACTCTGTGTGCACTGACTAGTGACTGGTTCAAAATGTTAACGCCCTACACGGAGAGTTGTATAAGTAGCTTGCCTGATTAAATTCGTTTGTAACAGTATGATGTATAACATCTCACATTACAAAGAGAGCTCATGATGCTCTGACCTGGTTTCTTGCCTGAAGAACACGTTGGTTGTTGATTTGTCTTTGCCATGTAACATGGCTGTGAATTAACATTGCCCACAAATCTGTTGGTTTTTATCTACTTGAAAATATAAGTATCCACTGTTTGGATTCAGTTCCAGAATATGGTTTCTTGGTTTATCCTTTGTTAAATGAGGCTGTCAACAATGTCAAGCAACTGGCTGGACATGTGTGTTTGCTGTTAATTAACCTGATTCCTACGCATCACTGGCAGTAGCGCCTGCAAGTTGCATTTTTTTAAATAATTTGTGATAGTAAGTATATATTTTTTTTAGATCGCCCTTTAGGGGAAAGGGCACTATTGCAATTTATTTTACAAAAATAAATTAAAAGTAAAGATGTACTCGTAAAACATCTGCCAGACACAGGTATGTATATAGATTTGAAGAAATAGACGTGAAATGGTGATGTTCCGCGGTCCAACTCCATACATATGCCTGGTTGATTCTTCACGAGTGCTCCAACCGCCACCATCGTGACAAAGTGCCGCCGTTGCAACCTCTACTGCATAGATGCTGGTGGCGGAGCAAGAAAATTATGTAGCATCCTGCGCCTTTTGGAACAAAAACAATGTGCCGCGCGTTGAGGGATGTTTCCCCTAGACCATACTACACCACAGTTCCATAGAACAACACATTTTTCTTTCAAACAACAGAGGCAGTTCAGAAGTGAAATGTTCAAGGACCAATGATTGCTGTGGAGCTTTATCCCACATTAACGAACATCAAAAGTGGCAGCAGCAAGCTGTATCTTCTCCTGGTTGACAGGAAGAAATGCCTAGATTGCTAGTTATTTTTGCATCTTCAAGGATGAATCAAGACGGTGGTGGGTCCCTTAAACAGGGATTTGCTTTAGGAACACGAAGGCGACGAGCTCCTTGATGTCACGGCCATAGGTGAGACCGTCCCTGCCACGAAGGTAGTAAATCTCTAGCATCCTTGTCATGTCCAGCAACCATCGTGCTGCTGGCTTAACCGCGCAGTTCATCTCCATATAGGCTCGTTGATCCTCCTCATGCTTGCTCCACCATTGCGGCGATTGCCCACCATTGCCTCCTCACCCGTCACGCCATGTTCCTTCATGTAGCATTCCACAGTGCTTGCCACATCCCTCGTGTTCTTTCCCCGCTGCACGTGGATGCGAAAGGAAAAAAAAGAAGTTGTGCATACGTGCATGAATTCAGGTCTGAAATATGGCGTTACTCAGCAAAGTCCAATTGTATGAAATAAATAAAGAAGTTTTGTTAGAATTAGGAGAAAGTTTCAACTGATAAACTCCAATTATTACATCACTTTAAATTTCTTCCTCCATGCCGATAATGCCTCTCTACACTAATGGAAGACGATTGAAACTACAATGGTTTTTTTTTTCATGTTGCAACTTATATCACAAATGTTGCCGTGTTGGCCCGCTATCTCAAGAAATCTTTTAGTAGAAATACCAGCAATCCTTGAGGTGAAATTTGAAAGTACCCCTCAAAACCACAATCTAGGTATTAATTCCTCCAGTTTTATTAACACATAAATACAAGTTATATATGATGTATTCATGTTAAGGTGAAGTTTAACCAAATCAATAATTAAGGGTAAACATAATACAAGTTATATATGATGTATTTATGTTAAGGTGAAGTTTAACCAAATCAAATAATTAAGGGTTTCATATTCAATCTCTGTATAAGTTCACTTATCATAAAATAGCAATGCTTTAAAATGGATGCAATACCTTGTAAGAAGCGGTATCATTGAGGAAGCGACCCATTTCTCCACTAGCACGCACCATGTCAGGAATGTTGAATGCCCACTCGAATGTCTCCTTGGTTACCACTTGGCCTGCAGCCATTAATGCTACGAGAACAGCAATGGCACACCGGTGGACATAAGTGTCACGTCCACATGTTCCTTGAGGCTCGGGATGTTTTATCGTTGAAACCATTTGGTCTCTTGAAGTAATTTTTCGACTGTGATTTGAACTACACAAAGAGAAGTTCTTGCAGTTAGGTCGTTCCGGGAAAAGAATGTGTGATTAATGAGACAGATGAGTCATTGCCATCATGCCATCAGGGGTTGGTACATTGTTAAGTTCACAAACATTCAACCTTGGAAAGACTTTCTGAGAATTTTAATCCCTTCGTTATCTTAAGAAGATAGTTTTTTTCCTCTAGGATTTTAATTAGTAGCTCTGGTAACGCACCTGTTTTTTTTATGTAAGCATGCGGTATTTGTCGTATGGTTCCATAGTATCCTCTATTTCATTGAAATTGCTCAATGTTTGATGTACAACATGCGCAGGTATTCTGGTAGAAAATAAACAGCACTTTCATTCCATCTGCAGATAATAATGTCATATATATAAAGATTGGTTTGGCTCTTTGCTTCACAAACAAAATTTGTATAACACCCTTATAATCACAATACTAGAATCTTTAAGCCATGTTCTGATGTGCACCATTCTAGTGATTCAATCCTGTCAATCCTATTTGTATGGCAATGCCCAACAAGTAGTAATGTATAAATATGTCGTTGCATGAAAGAGATAGGAGTGCTGATGTGCGCTATATTGGAGTGCTGAGACATTTTATAGATCATACAAAATATTAGCCAAAACCTGAACAATTGTACTACCGACCTTTGTATAGCTTCATTCTAACATTTGGCACTCCTCCAAAGTGGCATGGACATCATAGGTGTCATCCATCAAACCAAGCAGCACGAACACCTTGGTGACAATTATTCGCAAGTGGGAATTCTCCTCCTCATGAAAGACACCGAAAATTGGTAAGAAGTATGGTTCCACGATGCGATCTCGAGCAGTAGGTTAGCTTGACTTCACCATAGAGATCCCTCCACCATCTGCAGATTGAAAATTGATTATTAGTTTGTGCAGCATAAGTGATTGAAGATGCAAAGTGAAATAAAAACGTGAGAACATGAATATTTTGATTGACTTACAGGAGAGGGTTCTGAGCTCCTTGAGAATGGAGTGTATCTTAACAGGTTCAAGTCCACCCTCGCGAGCTCGAGCAATGTGGCGCTGTGCGCCTCCTCAGGGCTTGTTCGTATTTCCATCGATTTAATCGGGCCAGGAATGAAAATATAATATAGAAGTTTATTGATAAGTACAAATAGGCGGGATTTCATTCCGGGTGAAAAGCCTAATTTACTCATCATGTATGCGATCAAAGACAAGGTGAATTCACAATCCACTAGTCAAGAGGTAGTGA